>NW_022983988.1:0-48769 GCF_010724455.1 Aspergillus lentulus | reverse complement strand
TTATTATTATTATTATTACTATTCTTCTTCTTATCTGGTTCCATGACTGCCGGACTCGAATAGCAGGATCCATTATCAATCAATCCTTCGTTTCCGTGAAGAATTGATTGTCTCCTCCGTACGAGTGATGACACTGACGGATAATAACATTGCGAAGAACTTCAAGTCAGGCACCACATTTGGAGCTAGCAATGAGCAACCAGCAACTATCTTAGCAAGGACATGGTATCCACTATGTAACCTAGTCTACTACCTAAATGACTGACTGAACCCATTTCATTTGTTGACAGCCAATCATTCACTGACTCTACGGAGTCTGCGGAGATACTAAGGTACAGAGTAGTGCACTTCCGTAAGTACAGTTCGAAATCAAGGAAACGACCGGCTGTTATTATTATTATTGTTGTTGTAGTTGTTATTGTTTTCATTATTCAGGTCTGGTGGCACAGGAATAAGAGATAACTGTTAGCGGAAAACAATCAAGTCCGATCAGAGTCATATCATACCATCCGAAAACAGAGGAATGTTGTTGTTGCTCATGTGCTCTGACATTGGTTGGGTGCCTGAATGTACCTGAGGGAGTGACAACGCAGGTAGACACTATACAGTAATTAGCCTGTAGCAGATACATAGTGTCAAAATAATTGATTGTCCTATTCGTATAATAAATACTACAGCCTAAGGAATAAATCTCCTCGTTGTTATCCTTGTACTCGTCACTAGACTTGATCAATCTCGGAGATAACATCTCCACAATCAGAGCACATACTCGCTGCGGACTAGATACAAGAGGAACGTAGGACTACTAGCACATTCAGTCTACTGCCATACTTACGAAAGTCGATATCGGAGTCGATTATGAGTATTCTGCTCAGGTCCCATATCTTGACTGATGATTGACTAACTACGGATCCGTCCAGATCAACTATGAACCTGACGATGATCAATCGGCATGATGGTTCTTCATCCGAACTGTAGCCGAGGTTCGTCGCTACTGTTGGACACCTCGAACAGGCACGTTTCTGGATACATTTCCTACCTTCTCGTCCATCTTATCCTCAATTATCTCGTTCCTTGATACAACATCTGTGTCAAAATGGCTGAAAAAGACCACCCTCCCTCCGCTCCTCCGCCCAGTTCCTACATGAGCGAACCCACCTCCGATCCCGCCCTGCTTGATCCCTTTCGCGCCATCGGCTGGTCCAACTCCCTCCTCAACTCCCCAGACTACTATCCCATCCGCACCTGGTCCCGACTCCCCAAGCCACATACAGGCGAAGATGGCTTCTTCGCCGGCACCCTGGCCACATCCTCCACCATCCCGCACTGTCTGACTCTCCGTCGGCGCAACCTTCTCCCTCCCCCGCAGGAGGTCCCCGTCTGGCCCAGTCCCACCGCAACCCCGTCGTCAGCGCCTTCCCCGACTCCTCCGGATATCATCATGATGGTGGATCTGGCGACGCCCGGCGTGAGTGGCCATCCGTCCACCGCTCATGGCGGCGTCGTGGCCACGCTGCTTGACGAGGCCATGTCCTTGGCAGTCGCCATGCATGCTCCAGCCTCCGGGGACCATCCGCGGGGCGCCATCTACACTGCGCAGCTGGACATCCGCTATAAAAAACCCCTGCGTGTGCCGGGCTTGGTTGTCGTCCGCGCGAAAGTCGTGGCTCGGGTCGGAAGGAAGTACTGGGTGCGTGCGCAGGCGGTGCAGGAAGAAACTGGCGAGAATAACGGCCGCGGCATCGGGGGTCATCTGGAATGGGCGAAAAAGAAGACAGTGGTGACGGATGCCATGGCGTTTTGGATACAAACTGCTCCTTCGTTGTGACCATCATCTCCACTCCATATTCTATTTTCTAATGTATATACTCCGTATAGAGATATATATGTACATACGAAGACATTTACGCGTAGATTCAGTGGTCTAACGGCAGATGGGCGCCCGATGTAGGGGAAAAAGCCTACATTTTCGACTTCCGCTGCCCGATATTCCGGCTGGCATCCACCACCAATCCCACTTGGGTGCTCAGCGCGACCACATCCCCCTGCTCATCCAGAACCACCACGTCCAGATCTGTCCGGCCGTTCCGCACCGACTTGGTCTGCACTCGGCTATACAGCCACTCCACCCCGCTCGCCGGTAACCGCTTCTTGAAGTCGATGTTCAGCGTCACGGTCGGGTACCAGTACTTGGCCAGCTTCCCCTTCGCCGATCCCGCCTCTGGGGCACTATCTGCATCGTCACCCTCCTTCGTCGCCTTGCCCATGCTGTCAAACCCATCCAGCGCCATCGGGAACATGTCCACCAGAAACGCCACGGCCTCATTCGTCCACCGCGCCTCCGTGTTTCCACCTGGCCGGAACCGCGCCCACTGGTCGACAACCGGCGGTTTGCCCAGCGCAGGATCAGGTCCGTACAGTTCCACCTGCTGCGACGCCCGGCGGAACTTGGGAAACGGCGCAACCAGCCGAACCCATTGCCCATCGCGACCGGTCTCCCGCAATGCTGCAAGGTTCACGCGACCCTGGGGCCCCGACCCGCGAATTGCCTCTGGTAGCAAGGTCCAGTTCGAGGGCGCCGACACGCCCACTTCAGCCGTGGCGGGGCTCACCGTGATGTAACCCGCGACCTTGACTTCCAGATTTTCCTCGTCGTCAGATGAGGCCGATGACCCAGTCTGTGCCTCCTTCTTCTTCGTCCCATTATCGCTAGGCTGCAACAGCGCGACATGTATTGTACTGGTTCGAGCCCCGAGCTTCGTATCCTGCACCTCCAACACAGCCGGCCCGACGGCCGTGCGACGTAGAAACGCAAGCTGCATAGAGATCGGGGTGGCAGGAGTATCATACCGCGTGGGATGTGTGTGCGCGAAATGGGTGATTGCCAATCGGTAGAGGACAGCTGTTGTATATCCGCCGTTGGGAACTATACGGTGTTCAATCAGCTCGCAACGATCTCGAATCGCTATTCTGCAAATTGCAGGGAACGTACCAGTGCCAATGCACCATTCATCCCGCAAGATGGCCGAGTACCGGTGACTATTTACAGGAGTTACTTTGATCGCCTCCTCAAAGGCCTGATTTGCTGTGGGGGCAGCCATCGCGATGGGTTGTCGTTACGGCCGGAAAAGGAGTTAATACTTTTGTAGATTGACGGGTCAGGTCAGATCAGGCCAAGTAAGCTGTTCAGAGAAATTGAAAGTCCTGTGAAATGAAAGAGAGGTTGGAGACATGCCGGAAACCGTAGCAAATGTCGCAGTCGATTGTCAACATTAATACGTCGGCCATGCGCTTCGGACCAGACCTGGGCAGACCTCGGTTCTTCCGTATCTTTGGAGCTATAACAGCCGAAACGATGACTAACCCGCTACAGTTCGTGTCCAGTTGACCGGTTGCCCAAAAAGACTACAGACTGAAAACGTTAATGATGATGATGTTCGTGTAAGTCGCATCCGTGTTCTGGCATTTTCATCTGTATGGAACGAAATATTCCTCGCATTCCCTATCCAGACATTCCATTCATTACGCCCGTTGACCTTCATTTATCTTCAACGCTGCGGTGTAATTAATTTATCCCAATACATTTAACTATTGAGCCATTTGCATCATACCCTCGTAGATTGATTGAATCTAAAGAAGAATCCGTGTACTTAGTGCGCTGGTGACGCATTTGCCAGTCTCTCAAGGCAAGAGAGGACACCTATGAACAGTTGGAGTCAGCGAGACGTTCTACATTGCTTAGAAGCCTAGTATGGCACGACAAACTACTTACCAGTCACTCCCTGCGTCAACGTGGCTTTGGCTTCTGTGCTGCGAGACCCCAGAGTGACTGTCATCGCATAGCCAACTGCCTTTGCACTTTCCAGCTTATTAGCCCATCGGAACACTGGCTCGTCGTCTCGACCGTCTCCGATGGCCAACAAAAAGTCCGGCCGAGCAATCTGCTCGTCCTTTTGGCTCGCATTGAGGCAGTCCCGCCATACCAATTCCGCCGCCGAGGCCTTGTTCGTATTTGCTGGTCCTACCACGAGTGCACGGTCAATGAGAACGGCATGTACCCCCTGACTGGCGCATGCATCGTTGATATGACCTGCACACTCAGACGCCAGCCGAGAGGCAGCTTCGTTGTCTTCCGCCGAGCCATAGTGGAACACGAGGGAGCAGTGGCGTTTCTCAATCCAGCTGCCCTCCGCTCGTTCCTGGTAGTAGCTGAGAATCTGACTGACGCCTTCCTTCCAGGCATCTGTCCGCTCCTTGTTGGTCAACTTGAGCCATTCTTCGGTGTTCGGCTCTCGCACGAAGCAGCCATTCTCTGCGATCAGCCCAAGGCCGGGAACTCGTCGGAACAGACGTTCCATCTCTTCGGGCATTCGTGAGCTCATGACATAAACCACATTCTTACTGTCCTCCGTCAAATCCGTCAATGTGGTAATAGCTCGCTGTGGAGTCGTGACAATGATGCTCTTGGGAGAACCCCATGACGCAAGAGTGCCCTCGTAGTCCACAATGATTAATCGGCGTGCGGATTTTCGGTACATCTCCTCCACTTTGTTGACGGGCAAGCGCGGAACAGCCATGATCTCACGCGAAGATTGTTCATTCCAGACACGTTGTAATTTCTCATTGAAGGATTTCACCCAGTTTCCTGTGGAGTTCTGAAGGACGGCCCGGCGAAGCTGCTCCCACACTCGTTGACGCTCCGCCTCGCTCCTGGTCAGTGCAGTATGGATGGCCTCCGCACATTGTCGGTAGTCCCAGGGGTTGACAAGCAGCGCGTGGTTGCCGAAAACTGACGCACTTCCAGTAAACTCGCTCAGAATGAGAGATCCATACTTCTTGTTTCCGTATTTCCCATCCTGGCAATACACAAATTCATGGCTGGTCAGATTCATTCCTTCACGCAAACTGGTGATCATCAAGGCATCCGCCACTGAGATCAAAGCCAAGTATTGCGGGAAAGCAAGATCTTGTTTGAGGAATACCAGGGGCTGATGAGCAAGCGTTGAGTGCATCGAGTTGATTCGCATGGCGATGTCTGAAATCATGGCTTCGAGCTCTGGCTGTTCGGTGGTGCTTGTCGCGACCTGAATCAGAACAACCTGTCCAGAAGGGTCAGCGCAATCGGGCGCATATAGCAGCCAAGAATGTACTTGCCTTGTCTCTCCATTCAGGGTACGTGTTTAGGAAGAGCTCGTAGCTCAGAAGCTTTTGCCTGATTCCGCGAACTGAGTCAATTTTGTCGCGGGAAACGATAAGACATTTTCCTTCATATCTCTCCGAGATCGTCTTCACCCATTGTTCCACATCGGCCGCCTGTCGTCGCTTGTCCCAGGAGGTTGGATCGATACCGATGGGAAATGTACCCACGTTAACAAAGCGATCTTCCAGCTCGAGTCCCTCGTTGGTTGCCTCGACGCAAAGGATGCGACTACAGGTCTGAAGGAAATGTCGGCAATACTCATCAGTCTGGAACCCAATAAGGTTAGCACCCAACATGCCCTCAAGAAGTTCTTTTCGAGGCGCCAAGCATCTGAAGACTTCGGAGGAAGGAAAAGCTATATGCAGGAAGAAACCGATTTGTGCATCCGGGAGCAATTTCCGAAGCATCGCGGGGACAAGGAGCAGGTGGTAGTCTTGGACCCAGATGGAATCGCCGCGTTTCCAATTCTTCGCAATGCGCTCCGCAAACGCCTGGTTGGTCTTGACATAATAAATCCAGGAATGGTCTTCGTATGCTTTGCTTTTCGGGTTGTCGGGGATCTGGTAATGAAACACAGGCCAGAGGATTGTCTTGCAGAAATGAGTGTAGTGACCGTCAAAGTCGCCGTCGCTGACATAGACCGTCAACGATCCGTACTCATCTTCTAACTTCTCGGCGATGGCAGCTTTGGTGTGCGGCGACAATGCATCCGTGGGCATACCCAGCGTGCCAACCCACACTTTGTCTTCCAATTGGCCTGCATCCGTTGCAGATCGCACCGCATTACGCAACCCGCCGTTACCTTGCTCTGCTGTTTCGACGGTCCACTCGGCCTTCGAGAACGAAGTTTTGCGGCTGCGATCCTCGGCTTTGTCCGGGGGATGCGAACGGAAGGGTTCGATCTTCAATGGCGTCTTTTCGCGAATCGGCTCCAAAACAGAGACAGTGGGCTCCTGGTGTTTAAGGATCGAAGGGGAGGGTGAAATAGGCGGCCGAGCCCTGGGTTGGTTCAGAGCTGTGGTGGCACCCCAGGCGGGAGAATGGGCTTCACTTTCGGTGAGAAGATTTGCATCATCCGGCACAGTAGGAAATGGATAGCTTGGGGGTTCCTGCTCAGCCTTTGTAATGTCCGATGTGAAAATCCGCTCATGATCAGTTGTAGCCCCAGGCGTCAGGCCTGCCTTTCTAGCACTATTCTGTCGCTCAAACAAGCTGATAGCAGCATTTGGTGCTGGGGTCACAGCCTGGGATGGAGGGTTCGATACGGGAGGGCTCGTTAGAGCACCGGCTGGATCTTCAGAGTCGTTGTCATGAAAATTCACAGTGTACGGTAGGAATCTGGCAGATCGAATACGTCAGCGCAACAATGGCGGTAGAAGAGAATAGTCGACATACAATGAAGCGATGAAGATCGTCATCTTTGCTGATTGATACGGACTCTAAACCAAATGGCGGAGGAGGAGGGGATGTCAAGGGAATAATGGCGAAGGAGGGGCTGCAGGAAATGGAAAGGAATAGTGCTCGAACTGCAGTTGAAGAAGAAAGGGTCATAGAAGATATAGAAGAAGTGACACAGCGACAAGAAAAAAGGCACCCTGAAATGCTGGGCTGATACAGCTGGTTCTATTCTACCACGGATCGTTGTACTTGTCACAACTTGGACAAAAAGGGCCTTCTCTCATGGCTACGTCATGTGAGAAAAAGGTGAGGCCTAAGGCGGAAGAATCCAGCACGGACGGCCCACTAAAAACCTGATAAGCAATGGCAAAAACAAGAGAATCCAGGGTGAGAAGAAGGAGGTATGCCTTTTTTGACCTTTCCAGGGTGGCTTCGGCCCTGTCTAGAATAATTTTGGACTATTGACAGTGATCTACAAAGTATCTCTCTGATTAAACTAAGATCTTTTGTCGTCCCGACTGATCAATCATTTCGTTATTGGCTGAGATGATCGATCCTTGTTGGGTTGGTTCGTCTGTCATCATGCAAACCATAGACTGCGCTCTGATTGGCCTAGAACTGTAGATTCACAGGCGGTTCGGATAGTGAGGGGTACTTGTCACGTGTTGATAAATTGCTCCTTATCGTCACATGGATGAGAAACCTCAGGCAGAAGTTTCGTATCACTTTGAGGGCATCCAAAATCTTGAACGACATCTCTTCCTGAAAGGTTTCTGAAACCGCAGTCTTTCCCTCCTATTGTTCTTGCTGGGCCATGCCATTACGGATCACATCTGCTCCGGTATCTGGTATTCAAAAGAAAAAGAGACCCGCCACGTTTAAACCTCGCGCCTCCCCTTTTGCCGGACATGCTCGCCAGAAAGCCGCCGTTCAATCCTCCCGTCCTTCCAAGTCCGATCAGCTAGATGAGCTGTACCCGGGTGATTTCGATCAGGGACCACTTCCTGACCTTGGGGGTTCTCATTATGTGTCACAGATCGCCGCCGTCGAGGATGTGATTCAGGCCATCCACTACATTCGCGACAAGATGTTCGAGGATATCCCTGCTCGCGCCGGCATGAATAGTACTCGCATCGCTGAAGTACTTAATCTACGCCGGTCGCTACCCCCTCTAGTCTCAGTGGCTCATGTTCACACTCTGATGGATGCGCCTACGAAAGTGGAGAAAGAGATTGTGGAACTGGTCAATGCCGGTCGTGTTCGTCGCTTGATCGTCCCAGGAAGAGGGAATGACGCGGCGGGGCTTGGCGATTGCCTAGTTCTAACAGAGGATTGGGAAAGGATGGTGCGGGAAAGCAGTGTCTTGGAGGCTTCAGTTAAGGGTAAGTGAATGGCGTCCTGCCGTATCACCTGTCTGCCTTACTCTTGCTGATCAGCTCGCAGATAAATTTCTTCAGGTTCTCGGCCAGATCGGAAACACATCGGCTATATCTACATCGCTTCTTGCCCAATCGGAGCGTATGAAACTGCTTCGCGCCGGATTTTTGGTGTCATCGTCCTCTCTCGTCAAAGGTTCCACGGGTGTCGCATCGCTTCCCGGTCTTCCATCCTCTACTCCTGCTTCTGCTAGTCGGAGTGGTAGCGACGGTCAGTCCTGCGACACTCCGGATAACCAGCATCAGTCTCGATTTGAGACAGCGACCCTCTTCCTCTCACTTCCCAACACTGGGCCATATCTTCGACTTCTCGGAGCTGGTCGGAAACATCTCCTTGCTCTTCTCAACAAATCCAGTTCTGGCGAGGCCCCCGTCTATCTTCTGCGCGATCGCTGGGATGGCGCGGTTGAAACGGATAAGAGCTTCAGCGTTGCGAAGCGCGTGCGAGGTGAATTCGCTGGCATACTTCCAGGAAAGACGAGAAAGTGGAAAGAACTCTATGGCATGAATTTTCGCTGGGCTCTGGAGGAAGCTCTGGGGGCCGGGTTAATTGAGATCTTCGATACTGGAAGTGTTGGGCCTGCAGTACGCGCTCTATGAATTTGCTTTGTAGAGAAAGTCGTGCAATGTGGATGAAACTGGGTGCGATGGTGAAATTCCACCCGCTTTCACCTCATTGAAGCATACATATATATATACATCGTCAAATATCGACACCACTACGGAAGACGAACCATAGCGCGATTGCGCAGCTCGAGGCCCAGGGGGTTCGATCCGACGAAGAATGTTTCGCTGACGGACGCCGTGCCGTGCCGTGCCGGTTGATTTGGGCGGACGTAATACCCTGGCCGTTCTTCTGACATGGTGAAGACATATCAAAGCTCATGAAGAGCCATAGGTACGGTCTTTGGAGTGCTTCATGTCCTGTCGAGGCTCGAGGACTGAAATGCGTCTCGAGCCCCTTCATATACCCCTGGTTAGGTTTGAGATAGATGTTACTATATAATACAAGAAATGTTTGCTCACCCCACGGCTTCTCGACTGATAGTTTAAATTTACCCGCAGGCTCAAAGCCCACATCTGGCCCTTCAAGGATGATCAGCAACAGCCTAGTTACTGTTCAGGAGCTCGCGGAGCTTATCATCTAGCTCACCTAGCTAGCTTGCCATTCCATCTTCATAATATTAAGGTAATCTAAAATGGAATCTTCAAATCTCAAGTCCACAGTGTCAACACCTCTCATCCGCCTCTCCCCACACCCCTTTTCTTCCCTTCCCGCTCACCCCTCCCTCAGTGCATCCCCATCGTCATCTCGTCCGTCACTCCGCGTTTTCCTCGAAACAGCCCTATCAGAAGCCCACACTCTCCTCACAGACACCATCCCGAATACCTTCAAGGCAGACCCGAAACCGCGCTCCTCCCCACCCGCCACAGCCAAGGTCCGGCTCCTCAAGCGCACCATCCGCAACAGCAAGGGGAGTGTCCGAGGAGAGGAGGAATTCTGGGCATGCCGGAAGAGTGTCCACCAAGATGCGGCAGTGGCCGGCTCGGCCTCGTGGGACGAGTTCTACAGGAGATTGAGGGAGAATCATTCCGAGAATGAGATGGCGTATACGCCCAGTGTGACTTCTGTGGAGAGGTTTTTGGAGTGGCCGACCCAGGGGGAGATCGAGGGGGGTTGGAGGCAGGTCGGCATGCATGGTGAGTTGAGATCTTGATCTTGTGAGCTGATTTGCTTTGTGTGTAATCGTGTGCGACTCGTACATCAAGAATGCGCTCCTTGTATTTGCATCCTGTCTCCGGCAGGTCGTATCTTTTGCTTCGTTAATCTATTCTACATACACCCAAAACGCCCAGGTCTACGCACCACGCATCTAGATGGCAGCCACTAACAAGCAGCCAGTGAACATCATCACCCATACTTTCCACCCAACAGCCTTGATAGACCCCCGCACCTTCATCAGCCTAGTCATCTCTGCCGACTTACCAAACTTCGACCGTCAGGGATTCATGACGGTCCAGATCCCTCTCGCGGCGAAACCTACAGATGCGATTCCCCCCGAGATACGGGAGAAGGTTGCATCCGCGGCGCCCAGAAACGCGGTTTTTGCATCCTATGCGAGCGTGGAACAGGTTGTGCCAGTGTCGACACCGGCGGTGACCTCAAACCCAGGCGCGAGGGGCAGGACTGGTGATACCAATCAGCTGGAGTGGACGATGGCAACCACTTCAGATGCAGGAGGGGCGATTCCGCGGTGGATACAGCGAAGCTGGACGATGGGCGGAGTCCCCAAGGCAATCGTGGCTGACGTGGGGTATTTCATGAGTTGGACAGGCCAGCAGAGAAGCAATATATCAGATTCAGCTTGAACCGCGCATGGAATGATAAATAGTAGTGAAATGCCGTTAACCATATCTAAGATCGATGTCTGATAGTCACTCCTGCTGTGCTACTCCTTTGGACTTCCTTGCAGCCATAGTTGGATACAGAGGACTAGCCGGTGCTGAGTTTCTCCAAGTACAAGAAGAAAACGAATACAAATACAGAGCTCAATCGAAACGTCTTCCAGACAGGAAGAAGTACCTATGGGGCCCAACGAATGAATTTGTGACGGATTTTGCCAGCATGAGCTTCCAGACCAAGGGATCCAGAAGGACGAATTTTCAACTCCTTACCCCCTGCGCCATAGAACCCGGAAAGACAACGCGGAAGAAGAGTATGTTATAAAACAAGATAGCGCAAAGTACAGCCAAAGTGGAGACAAACCATCGTACCCAGCGTTATGCAACTTTCGACATGGCGGACACCGTGACGTAGATGGCGGAATGAATATTATAGAGGCTAAGAAATCGGGCACGAGACGAGACGTAGGTGAGATAGTGGTAATCAGAAGCACGAATGAAAGGGAAGAAAAGAAGGGAGTTCGGTGAATCAGAATTACCAGCCTTGCTCGGCAAACTTCGTGTATACATGGGATGATCTGTCGTCGAAGAAATCTGAACTCCGAGCAACGGGACGGTTGAGAGGTAGTGATCGTGCCGTTGGGTACAACGGGGAGAACTATTAGACATAACAAGGGACATCATATGAAAGTTCGAGGACCAATAACAGATGAGGGCATATCGGTCATCGCTGTGCAGCGCTACCGGAACTGCTCTCGGGTTGAGCCGATGCGGCGCTTGTATTCGAAGGCGCTAGGTTGCTGGCGTTTGATGAAGCAAGTTGGGATCGTAAAGCAGCCACTTCGCTTTTCAACCCCGCCAATTCTTCGTGGACTGATCGGATGTAGGCCCAAAGTTTGTCCTCCCGATCTCTGCCTTGTTCTACAAAGCTGGGATCATGTGGTCCGGGAAGGTGAGTGCCATTGCCTGCTGTGGCGTCCAGGCCAGCTTTCGAAGACAGGGATCCACTGTGATTGGTAGAATGACCGAGGGAAGATCCGTGTTTCGTAGCGGCCGACGGCGCCGGCGGCTGCACGGATCCTGGATTGTGAAGGGAGAACCGCGTATCCGAGGGGCCCATCCCGGGTGGAGGAGGCAGCTGAGGGGCGCCAGGTTGAGGGGGAGGAAGTCCCAAGCCAGGAGCGGCATGATTCGTAACTGGTCCCTGGGACGGTCCGGATCGGCTGAAGGGTTGCTGCTGGAATGGCTGCGACATACCGGGAGAGTGTGAACGGTGCAACTGGATATTACTTCCCTCCGGACCATGTCCGCCTTGGTGCGAGGTAAGAGCGTTTGGTGAAAGGGGCCTTGGGCTCTCGGTCACGTTCGTCGACTGAAAGACCGATGCACCCGAAGGCTGCCCCGGTGGTGGGAAAGTCATATTCCCGGATTGAGAAACGGGAGATGTCGACGCACTAGACCCACCGTGGCTTGTGGGAGGAGGGAATAATCCTCCCGGGGAGGGTCTGCCGGCAGCTATTGGAGGGTATGTATTTGGCTGACGCGGTTGGTAGCTGCTGCCAGAGTGAGAGCGTGGAATAGGATCTGAGGGGGCATCGTGCTTTTTGATGCTGGGCATGTTGAGTCGGCGTTCATCCTCTTCATCCATTCGCTCCGGTTCGGCATAGACGAGACCGTCCATGGTATCTTCGGCACCAGGGGGAACAGCGCCCTCGCCATAATCATCCTCTGGCGCATAACTTCCCATACTGGCTCTGCGACCGGCGCAGCCGCCCTGACCTTTATTATGTCGAGCAAGAGCATCACCGCGCGCGAACCGACGCCCACACTTCGGACAGATATGTGGACGCTCTCCGGTATGAAGCTTCGTATGTCTCTTGAGATCATGGAGTCTCCGAAAGCGCGACTGGCAAGTCTGACAAACGTACGGCTTCTCCTGGCTGTGGGTGAGAAGATGGCTCTTGAGGTTGTGATGTCTCGTGAACTCGGTGGCACAGTAAGGACAACGATGCTTTTTGGCCGACGGTGATCGCTGGCCACTTTTTTGGAATCCAGAATTGGGTAGACTGAGACCCCGGCGGGCATCGCCGAGATGGCCCGTAGGCATTGGGTAAGAGAAAGCCTTATTACTACTCTCCTGCATATCTGTGTCGTCTCGATGGCGCGGGCGATCACCGTCCTGAGAGGTAGAATCCTCTATGGGGCCCGGACTAGCCACAGTGGGAGCGGCCATTAGGGTCGAGCCGTTATCGGCAGTACCAAAAGTATCGGGGACGCTGCCCGAGGTATGCGCCGAATCGACTTGCATATGGTCCGACGACATGGGCATGGAGTCGTGGATGGAGCCGACATTTTGCTTTTCGCTAGCACCCAGAGCCTCTCTTGCTACCAGCGAACTGTTCTGCTCGGACGCCTTTTCCGATTCCTGTGGTCGGTCCATCGGACCGTCTGTTGGTGCAGTGGTGGACATCTGGGGTAACGGTTCCCTCGACCTCGAGACGTTGAGTCCGGCGCTGGCGATGGACGTCAAGCTCGAATCTTGCTTCGATGGCTTCAGAAACGCGACGGATTCGGGCGGGCTCGAGATGAGCGAGCTAGGCGTTCCGGACAAGGGGTTCGAGATGGCAACCGTCTCGTTAGTCGATTGCGTCAATGCAGCCATGGATAACAGATGCTTGTTGCCAGCCGGAAACGGAGGACGAATGAACGGGAGAGCTACTTGCACGGAAGTCATGTCAGTGAATGAATATCTCTTTTGAGTTCGACGGCTACAGGAAGAACGAAGGGATCTTCAAGTCGGCAGGCAGCAAAGGGAGTCCATTGAACGAGACGAAAAAGGCTTCGACCAAAGGAAGAAGATATCTCAAGAACAAGAGTCAAGTAGCACAGAACGACGAGTAATATCATTATATTGAGAGAAGCACCGTCGCGTGGGGCGCTCACCTGGAACCGAGTGTGGCGCAAGCTGACGGGAGTGGGAAGTTCAGCTTTCGCAAACGCCTTGTCAGACGATATGGGACCCCACGATGAGAAGTATGGACCCGGTGGCAGTGTAAAAATAGTGACTGAGCCTTGCAAGCCGGATGAGCGCCTCGGAAGGATGCTGAAATCTCTATCAGGATTGGGCTAACCCATCGGGTGAGAAGAGATTTGAGATGTGGCGGGCGTGCAGGCGGAATGGAGAATGCTTATTTGGGCTGTAAATAAAGCTCGAAGCAACGACTGATTTGAAATACGATGGAAACGAATGTCGTGCAGGCGGATCGACCCCTTTCAGATGTACAAAACAGCAATATCGCATAAATTGTCCACCAGAAACAGCCAAGTGCAGGCAAGGGAGAGGAAGAAAATCAAGGGACAATGCAGTGCACAGGACAAAAGTAGCGTACAAATGGAAGGGAAGAGAAGGATCTAATCAAGAGGCCTTAGGTTGACAGAAGGGATAGCTTGAACAGCGACAATTCCGGAGGGTTGCGGATTTCAATATATTCCGTTTTTGAGTAGTAGTAGTAGCAGTTGTTGTAATAGTAGTGGTAGTAGTAGTTGTTATTGTTGTTGCCGTATGGTAGTAGATGGTTGAGGAGGAAGAAAGATGGAGTGACTGATGGACCGAATGAATCGAAGAATGGATGATCAATTGATGGATTATTGATGGTTCGATGGATTGGCAGGTAAAGGTTAGTGTTGCTGGGTTGATGTTTTGGCTACTGTTACAGTAGAAAGCGGAGATAGATTCTCTCTCGGTCTCTCAGTCTCTCTCTCTCTCTTTCTCTCTCTGAAGGCGAACACGAGGATCCAAAGGGACAAAAAGTGGCTGGAGAGGGGAAAGCTACGTATTGGGTTACCACCTTACCGTATGGGTGCTGGGGCTCTGAAGTTGCCGGGTCGAGATTCAGTGTGTCGACGTACCGGATCTGTGGTATCTCCGGCTGACATCTTGATGTAATGATGTAAGGTACTGTCAGGTAGGTAGTTTATGCCTAAGGCCAATTCCTGTCGCCAAGCACTACGTGACAAGTCTTCCTTTCAGTGGTTATGCCAGAATATTCTACCCTGTTTCGAATTATGGAAGACTACTAGTTAAGGGAATAACTTCTGTTTTGCGATGATTCGTAAAGGTTATTTTTTAGGTGGAATGAAAAGAGCGACGTCTGCCTAGATATTGTGTAGGAATTTGAAGACGCAGCACAGCCATGTTCTAGAGCCGCGTATTCATCGACACAGGACGGAGTAGGTATCCACTGCTACGGTTGTTCCGTAGAAACTCGACGGGAATCAAATGAGGATGACATCAATGTCCATCTTACTCTGCATGTAAGTGTACCTCTTTACTCTGTCTGTACCTTTTACCTCCCTTATCTACATTGCAGTGTGCGCATGCATCCACACCTCTGTCAGTGGCACTGGGACAGAATAAGCCCGATTTCCAAAAGATGAGGCTGAATCCATCCCTAGAGCAGTGTGGCTGGCGAACTAAAGTGATCAGTGCAAAGACGAGTCCAACCTGATTTGATCTTCAGCAGACAGTGGGGCATCCCTTGAGGTGGCTGTACACTCTGTCCTGAGACTCCGGGGCAACAGTATCTTCATAAAGTGTCTATCTAGTTCATAACTTCTTACTGCCGTCCCTCTCTGTCTGTCAAGATCATATTACGATACCAGGCTCACGAGTCACTCCTCAGTGGCTCCTCTCCATTACCTTAGACGATCACCTACTCCGTACTGTAGACAACGCCCCAGTCTTCGATCCACCGTCCGAATATATCTTGCACTTAAATGTCATTATCCCAATGTTCATTTCTCAGCATCAACATTATTATATAATATGTAACTCACACAGTCCGAATAATCCACGTTATTCATAACAGCCATCTTCTGTCTTCAACAGCCACTGCAGCGAGCTTCATGACCTGGCATCACGTGGAAACGACGGCATGGACCATCTTCATCCACTTTGGTACATTTCATGCTAGTATGTAAGGTACCTCTGCTGGTAAATGCCTCGCATTATCACTTTGTATCTCCGTAGCTCTCACCCAAGTTGATTGAGAGTTCCTCCTTTCGAGTTTCAACGAGCGACCATGAGCTGAAATGTACATACTCAGTCCCGATGAAAGAAGTATTAAAAGGTAAGCAAGCTACTACAGCTCTGAGAGGCCTCTAGCAATAGAGATGCCAGCTGGGTTAGTTGTGGTTTAAGTATGTCACCTGAAGACAAACTGCCAATAAGCAAGAATCCTGGGTGTCAGCTTTCAAAGTACAGAGTACTCATATCCTCATTAATTATATATATTTTTTTGAGAATGACATGCATTCTCTGATTGCTGAATCAATAAGCTGACAGACTATGGATGCGATCGATGTTGACTAAATCATGGGCGCTTAGTGCACATTTGGAATCTAGTACTTAATGATATAGAACACTAAACTCGATCGAAAGCAGCATCATACCATGGTCGTGATGCAGAAATTAATATGATGGATTCTCTGCACGAGCGGCTAGACAGTTGGACGAGGAGACATTTGGTGGCAGTAGATGGATGGACTTTGACAGCGGTTCTGCAGCCTTCATGGTTGGTTGGGCAAGAGACGATCAATTTTGGCGCCGGGGAAGTGTCGAAGGGAGACGAAGAGAGACCACACCAGATGCGATGATGACTCGTCTCATTCGCTCTTCTTGTGACACGGCCTGCATCGTCAGTGGTAGATAAAAGGCCGGTTTAACACATCCTTTGGTCCTCTCCACTGTGATAAGCCAGGGCTGTTGCGCTAGTGAGTGTGCTCTGCATCCAGTCACCTCACTCATCCTGCACTTTTGTTCCTTCGACACATTAACCTACACCTATCTGGGCGCGTCCCTGACTTTACTCGGCATCATCTTTCCTCCAATCACTCCGGTCGGCCTTGACTGTGCTGCATGTTGCTAAGCGCTCACACCTGCGCCTTCACACGGCCCGGATCGTATCAAGCTAAAGATGGGTTCCCCCGCCCAACTTCGAGCGAAGATGACGGCCAGCCCAGAGCTCATAATTGATATTCGGGGCGATCACGCCAATTTGATTTCAATCAATCGATTTCTTCCTTCTCCTGCCGCTGCTACTGCTGCATCGGTTGAGTATAGAAGCTGAAGCTGTGCCGGTACCTCTGAAGTGAACAGAGCACTCAAAGTCAACTACTCTTACGGTGAGTCGTCTTCGCTATTCAAGCTGAAGAACGCTCCAGAGGCTAATTATCTGCATAGACGGATCTTGTAATTATCGTCTGTCTGATCGACTTAACTATCAAGTGAGTGTTGGCGTCGCTTTCGGCCACCTGATATATGCTTCTCCTCATCTGTGATGCTGCTCGATGAGTGTAATACTGATTTTATTTTTGCAGCAAATGGAAGCCTTCCTCCACTAGTCAACAGCAGGTCGGAGCCTACACATTGACCGCAGCCCACCGTTCAGCTGTGTATTCGTACTTTAGCAAACACAGTTCCCAAAAACGCCAGGGGCAAACACCTGTCTTATCCAAGGTTGAGAGCTGGTTCTCTTGGCCCCTGCTGGACTCGTCAATCATCGTACTCCTGTATTGACCTGGCTCATCAATGTCGGTCTCCAGTGAGAGCCAGAGCAATTCTCCTCACACCTACGAAGCTGTTTCTCCCGTTGATATCGTGCGTGGTCACAATCACTTCCCAATGACAGCCTCTTCGCAACCGGGTGGAGCTCGGACGGAGCGAAGCTCCTCTGAATCCTCTGTTTCCTCGTCAGTCAGGAGCCCTCGCACCGCTCGATTCGCGGAGGCAACATCGGTGCACTCCCCTACGGAAGCCAGAGGTGCTTCTACGTCTCCGTTCGCGGACCCGCCGGGTCATTCACAAAGTCAGCCCGATGTGTCTGACGTCGGCTTTG
Source organism: Aspergillus lentulus (assembly GCF_010724455.1). The sequence goes on along the minus strand of NW_022983988.1, from coordinate 31,436 downwards.
GTTATGTCGCAGCTAGCGATCCTGCTCAGCATGCATCCCATCAGCTTCCCCCAGCATCACCTCTCAAGAGCGCCCTCAAGGTCCCAGGCACTCCTGGGCGGACTTTGAATCCCCTGAGTCCTACTTTTCGGGAAGAATTCTTTGTGGAGAAGCAAGAAAAGGCTACTGAGAAGGAGAATGCGAGAGACCTGGTAAGCGGACCCCAAGAATCAGCAAACCTTTTCCTGAGCATTAATGCTCACACTGCTCGCAGCGAATCAAACTACGCGTGCGTTTCGCCAAGATATTCCTTCGTTTTGTCAACTTCGGTTGCAGTTTGATCGTGCTCACTATCCTGGCAACGACTCTGACGATATTCCACGCGTCGAAAAGTCTTCCTCCTCGTAACAATTTACCCCCCTGGGCCAAAGGGACGAATCCATGGCCGCAGTATCTCCTTCTGACATTGGCTTGCATCTCCCTGTTTTCGTGCCTGTTTGTCTTCTGGGCGTATTGGAAGGGTGGCCACAAGCGCGCTGAGAAGGCCGCAGTGTACTACACAATCTTCTCAGTCTGCTTCTTCACATTCAGTCTAATCATGTGGATCGTCGCAGCTGCTATCTATCAGAACTCCAAGGCCAACGGCAATGGTCAAGACCTTTGGGGCTGGTCGTGCAAGCAGAACCTTCGAGAACAATTGTTCCATAACGATATCGATTACGCGCTGCTGTGCCGTCTGCAGGTAATTGGAATTCCTTCCCCCAACTAGTCTTCAACGAGGCTGACTGGAACAACTCAGGACTGGGGCTTGGTTTGCGCCATCATCGAGGTCGTGATTGAAGTCCTGGTAATTCTCATCTATGCGGTTGTCTTCTACCGGTTCTACACCAAGCGACGCCTCGCAAAGTCAATGGACCGCCGTGACAAGGCCAGGTCGGATCTGTACCTGGCCCAGCTCCGGCTGCAATCTGCCCCCAATACCCCCGGCTTCGCCAACATGCCCAAGTCACCCTTCGTGTCCGTCCAACCGACCCAGGATTCCTACTCGGCCGCCGAGAACGGGGAGATGTGCTCGACGCAGTTCGCAACTCCCCGGTCGCCGACGAAGCCCCAACCCACGTTCCAGCTGCAGCCCCCTCCCATCCGTGTACAGCAGGCGACTCCAAAGATGGACCAAGGAGAATTCCCGGTGCCGGCTCCAGCCCAGAATATCAATGAGCACATGACTGCCGCCCCTGGCGAGCAGACCTACGAGGCCGTCCCTATCCCGGAAGCATACACAAGCCCCATGAGTCCCAACTTCCCTCAAAATGTTCGCCATTGATCAAGCAGAATGGCTGGGCCAAAAAAAAAAAAAAAAAAAACCCAGACAAAAAGAAGAAGAAAATCTTGGTCCTGAGAATGGTTCGCTACGCCGCAGGGGTCGCTCGAGGTTGTATTTATTAGCACTTGTCATTGACAAAGCCTACTGCTTCACCTGGAATTGTATTTCCAACTCTCCGTTGTTTCCCAGTCAGGGGACTCTGCGCACCGATCCAAGATTGGAAGACTTATTCTCTTGGATGGTATGCTATGATTAATGCTCCTGTCTTTAGTCTCGTCTCATCTGTCCGTTTTTACATTCTATATACCACTATGCATTGCTTATCATTCCTTTAACATCTCCTTTTCTACTGATTGTTTCAATCATATTGAGATTGAGTGCAATGACCATCTATTCAAGTCACATATATGTAAATGCGTGTGCTCCAACGGAGGTCCCTCCAGGTACTCCTCGACAAGGCTATGTCCTATGTCGTGCGGTGGACGAGACTATCAATCCCAATTGATCATCTTACTGAGCAATTCATGAGTGCCATTGCAAAACTTGGCACGGATCTCTTAAGGGCCATAGATATGAAGATGGACATTCATCATCAAAAAGGTCAATTGGGTGAAAACCTGCGGTAAATAACAATATAAATTCCACCAACTCCTCCGCAAGTGTATCCCCCATCCCAATCCATAATCTGCGAGGATTGCTCATGTAGCACTTCGTAGCATTCTGAATGAACAAGGTATTCAAGAATATACAGCATCTTCGTCCCTGACGTTTATCCGGGGTGGGCCATCAAATGATTAGTTCAAGCACACGCTTCGTCAATAACAGCATTCGCGTCTTTGGCAACATAAATCTCTTCTAATGAGCCCGCGCCAACGCCCTCGGACAGACCGTCGTTTTGCAAGATGAGACCTTGCTCGTTGGCCAAGTGAAGAAGACAGATAAAGCCAAAAGAGGTGCTGATGTCACGAAGCTTCTCTGGCGGATAGACCTTTTTGAGGGAATTCATGATCTGCGTGAATCGTAACCGACGGTCTTCCTTCGGTTCTTCCGAGCCATCGACTGGCTGCGGTCTTTGGGGTGTGGGTGTTGGCGGTGCATCAGCCTCGACCTCATTATTTTGTACTTGATTGACATCGTCCCCAGCCATTGTTTGCGGTGTGGAATCAAATTCTGTGGATGCGATCAACCTTTCGCCCATGCCCTTCCACATCTCTTGTTTCAGTCTCCGCACGTCGATCTTCTTGGCGACTCTTGCATAGGCGACGTATTCAGGTCGTGCTCGCCGTCCGCCTTGTGTCACCAATTGTGAGCCAAAGCCCCCAGCGCCCGGCTTGGGCGTCGCCCCTACCATGTTGAGGAGAGCAGCAATACCCGTAGCTCCTCCTGCATCCCCTGCTGTTGTGCCTGGAGCTCCATCAGCTGGTGGGGACAGCATCTCTCGCGCATCTGCAAAGGGCAGGTTGTCGTCGTCATCGTCGGCGATACCGAGCCCGTTCGGGAACGCGAGACCATCGTCGTCCGCGAAGAAGTCGGCATCATACGCGCCAGGGGCAGCATCCTCGTCGGCAGCCGCTTCCTCCTCCTGCTTGCGACTGGCCCAGAAGGCCTCATCCATTTCCCCATTAACCGCGGTACGGTCCTGTCGTCGGCTGTTGAATTGACGTAGGCCCACCAGTTTCTTCGAGCCCATGCGAGCCTTAGGTTTGAGGAAGAGACGGAGTAGCTGTCTGGAGTTGAAGTGCTTGTCGTCTGGTAGCAAATTCCGCCCTTTGGTTCTCCACTGTGTCTTGGGCAGGGAAATGGTGGAGTTGGAACTAGCCGGGGTGTAAATCAATTCAGCGACGGTTGGATCCAGAGGTGCCGCGAAGTCAATTTCAAAAGGCTCCTTTTCCTTCCGCTGCTTCGGCGCTGCAGTCGCAGAGCTGGCAGCCGCATGTTCCTTGATACGCCGAATCTTCCAGTGCTCAGGACCCGCCCAGTTCTTCTGAAGTGCATTGTCAAAATAGCTGAGAATGTTTTCATGGTCACGCTTATCTGGTTGATGAGTAAGCGATATAGCATACCCATCTTCATCGTCCATTGCCTCGTCGCCGTCTTGATTCTGATCGCCATCACGGTCAATGCGATGGACTTTCAGCATTGGCTCCAGGGCAGCCTCACGGGCCCATGCCTCACCCCCATCACCAAAACCGGCATCTTCACTAAGATCGAATCCAGCTAGAGTACCATCGTCGTCGTCAAAGCCGACAGCGTTGTCGTCGTCGAGCATGATCCCAGAGGCATCGTTTACGCCTCGTCCATCCTCGTTGCCTTTCTCGTTGCGCCATTCTTCAGGCGCCTTGAGAAAGGGAATATCGAGTGATCCAGTGGGATCGCCAAGGTCGAAGTTCTTTAGGGACGGACAGATATCCTGCTCATCGAGGCGCGCCAAATCGGGGAAAAATTGGCTCGCTAGTGGCGTTACATCAATCTCAACGTCTTCAAACGCATCATCAGAAGATCGCTTCGGAGCCGGCGAAGACGACTTCGGGCGTTCAGGGTCCTCCGAGTCTTCGCGAGTATTGTCCGCGTCATTCGGGCTTTCCTCAACAGAGTCGTCGCTGCTGTCAAAGACGATACGTCCCTGTCCATCTATCGACAAGTGGTTCAGGAGCAAGCCTTTTGCCCCGCCCTCGTCGAAATCTGCGGAGGCTTTTTTGAATAACGGGTCAACTGAGAATTCGAGCTCAAACTTTTTCAGCTGAAGCGCGGCAAAGGAAGGCGCAAGCGTAGCCTCGTGTGTTCTCTGGGCCTGGTGAAATCAAAATCAGACCGGTCCAAAGTCACTGAAGCGGTTATATGATTATCCGTACCTTTCTCCGCGACTTCCTGGTGGTTCCATCTTCCCCTTCCTCGTCGTCCTCATCATCACCCTCACCGTCCGCGCCAGTCTCACGACCCCGCTTCTCACGGCTGTCCGCCAGCCCACTTAGCAGTTTACCTGTTTCTGTCGCAACGCTGTCGACTCTGCTTGTATAAATCTTTACGCAACCATCAAGCGTGCAGCTAGCCTTCTGAAAGTTGACACCATCGCCTTCCTTGAGTAGAGACATATCATGGAAGTAGTCAATCAGAGCAAAGTTCCAGGAGTTGTTCGCATTGATCTTGTTGTCCGTGGCCATCTTCATCCATTCCTCGAAGTTTGCCAAAATAGGGACCCGTTTCATTGGGGTCACCGCTCGTCGTCCATCAGCATCACTCTCTCGTCCGCGGTGTCCTGATCCCCGAGGGGTACCGGGACTCATACTCGAACCGCGGTCATACGTGTATCGTCGAGGAGGCATTGGCGTCTTGACGGCAGCCTTGATCTGATCCATCTGGCGGTCATGGCGGGCTTGTCGGGCCTCCAAACGGGCGGCCTTCTCCCCGGTGTCATCGTTCAAAGGGATCCTGAGCTTGTCAACATCGTCTTCTCCTTTGCATCCTAAAGCGCCATTCAGGTTGAGTTCTTACTTCATAGGCGAGTTTTTGTGAGGCGTTGATGCGCCATTTGAGCGGCGATGTTTAGGATTTGCTACGCGGGGCATGGCGAATGGTTACCCCAGCAGTAAGGGATACCTGACTGATGGCCACCTGGTGTTCAGAAAAAGATTGACAGAAAATGAGGGAAGATCAGAGGATAGGAAAGCTATTAGCGATCTCAAAAGCTGTGCTTCATTTCTTGATGATAGATCCACGGGCTTCGACGGTCCAGGTGATGCGATGTGATGGCGCTGGGTCTCCTCTTTTCGTGCTGGTTTCCTCTTTTGGCCGGACAAGAACAAACAACATCAACAAAAACATACGCCAGCTCAGAGCAACCACTTGTGCAATAACTAACCTCATCGGGGTAGGCACAAAGTCAGCTGACCTAGTGTCGCTAAAGTATGTTGTGCACTGTGTAATAATACAGACTTATTCAACACATTACCTTACCTTACTTCAATACCATCTGTATTTGACTGAGTCGGTCTCGTACCTTAGAATATTCTTGGTATGTTTATGTACCTCTACGTACTCCAGATCTTCATGATGCCTGCCTAGATACACAAGTAGATATGTGGATGACACTCCAATACAGATTATCTTTTCTCTAATAACTAATGGATTTTGCTCAGTTACCAAGCGAGATTCTCCTTATGAATGACTATGGGAGTGACATATGCTTTAATTACCGTAGCACCGCCTCCGCCACAACACAGCCACACTACCAGCTTTTTGGCTTGACATCACTCGTCGGCTACCGCGTATCAGTAGACGTACAGGTGTTCTATCTAGGTATCTTATCCGTCCGCATCTGCTTATCTATGATGGTCTACGTAGGACATGGAGACATGCCCATCATCCCTCCTCCGCCAGCCGATCTTGCCTCATCCACCACCACCAGCCATTATTTACACACGGTCTGGATCTTCGTTTCTCAGTCCTCTTGTGTTGCTGCCTTCTCGTCCTTTCTTATATGGTTCCAATCGCTAGATGATCCCCCGCAATTTCTTCCTCTGCCATCTTCCCTACTGCTCATGATGCCGCAGTGGTCACTATGCCAAGCAACCTGACTCTGTACCCAAGACGATCACCGATCCGTCAGAAACGTCGCTATTCTGTTCGACCGTTCTATTGGGCTTTTCTGACGTTAATCGTTCTTTCGGTGATCAGCTGGTCTCTGGGGAACTTGAACAATCCCTCGGCAGCATCTTCCCCGCTTCATGTCAAGCGAGGAGCGGACGTCCTGCAAAGCAACAATGAGCCAGAGGTACGAATACAGGACGCTTTCCTTTGCAGATATGCTAATAAAGCTTATCTTTTTTTATTTTTTTTTACAGTGCCGTTCGGTCCGTCAAGCCAAGGATCAATGCTCCTTCGTCCGTGCCAATTGCTCCGACCTTGAGGATGGATTACTCTCATATATCCAGCTGTACTATTGCACATTTGCAAATGCCAAACCTATAGCTTTCATCGTCCTCATCTTGTGGCTATCCTTGCTTTTCAGCACCATAGGTATTGCTGCAAGCGACTTCTTATGTATAGATTTGAGTACCTTGGCCAGCATTCTCGGGATGAGTGAGAGTTTAACCGGTGTCACATTCCTCGCATTTGGAAATGGCAGCCCCGATGTCTTCTCAACGTTTGCTGCCATGAGGTCAAACAGCGGTAGCCTGGCGATCGGGGAGCTGATCGGTGCTGCGAGCTTCATTACGTCGGTAGTAGCAGGCTCCATGGCCCTGGTTCAGCCGTTCAAGGTTGCTCGGCGAAGCTTCGTCCGGGACGTGGGATACTTTGTCATTGCTGTCAGCTTCAGTATGGTTCTTCTAGCTGACGGAAGGCTTCATGCCTGGGAATCGGCAACTATGGTTGGCCTGTATGGTTTCTACGTGATCTTGGTTGTCACATGGCATTGGTACCTTGTACGGCGCCGTCGGGCCTACGAGAGGAACTTAGCTGCACGGGCTCACTTCCACATCCCGGAAAACCAAGAGCTAGAAATCGAAGAAGAGGTGGAAGAGGATGACCCCGGCGTTGCGTCGGAGTCGAGGAGTCTTCTCCGCGGACCTTCGACTGAAGATTTCGACGCATTGCAAGGATCCGATTTGCCGGCTTGGAAAGATGGTGACGAGGATGAGAACGCGCGCAACCGCTATCTGGCTGAAATAAGTGAGAATATGCACGTATTCCGCCCCTCTACGCGCAGGCGCAACACATTGAATCCCATCAGACCCAGCCTCGTTGGCGCGCTGGAGTTCCAGACCGTACTCTCTTCCCTGCAGAAGTCCCGTAACATCAATCGGGGCACACCCATTGGGCTCGACAGATATTTTGATAATCCAGACCTTGCGCGCGCGCCTTCACCACTGCAGGACAATTTATCAGTCGCATCCCATCCCCGAACCAGCAGACCCTCCGGAAACAACCGTCTTCTATCGCCGAATAGTGCAGCAGGCTCCTCTCGGGTTCGTGCTGTGTCTGCCAACGATGCTGCGGGGCTCAAGCTGGATACCAGCGTCTTCACTTCGGGTACGCCACAGCCTCGTGTGACCGTTAGTCGGCCTTCCGGAAGCGAAGAGAGGTTCCAGCCTCAGATACCCCAAACTGACCAGACTGCGACAACTCTATCATTACCGTCCTCTGGCAGACCCTCGCGGGATTCAAGTATAGCAGGTGCCGCCCGGTCTGCCAGCCCCAACCTACTTGCACCACCAGGTACCTTCCACTCGCCAAACTACCAGGCGGACTCTCCCCTTATGCGGTCCCCGCTGGACGTCTCCCCACTAGGGACTTCATATGCCACGCGCGGCGCTGAAGTTGCTCCGGGAAGCCCCTCCAGCCCGTTTCCTCCTTTTCCAGACGCCATCGATTCCATGCAATCAAGGGCGCCAAACATACCTCTTCCGGCCCCTACCAGCCCTACAGAGACGTTGCAAGTTCATGACAACGACTTTGAGGATGAAGGTCATCGGTCCTCATCACCAGCAAAGTGGCCATTGCTTTCCCCATGCTGCGTCGCGAGGTCCGTTATGCCGGTGCTCTTCCCGACCTTGGCTGACTGGAGGGCCAAGAGCTTCCTAGAACGACTGTTGGGGGTCGTTGCAGCGCCAAGTGTGTTGCTACTCACAATTACTCTTCCTGTTGTGGAACCAGCACAACCTGAAGGTGACCCCGCGCCTAATGTATTACCCTCGGCGGACGGTGGAGAGTCGGCAGTACCCCGAGTGAGACTGCCGGAAGACAGTCCACTTATTCGAACTCTAGACCGTGATCTAGGCGCTCAGGATGTGGGTTCGCTCGCAGGTAAAGCTCAGTCGCTACAAGAAAGGCGACGATGGGACTCCGAATTGCCAGCCCTCGAGCCGCCGACCCCATCAGCTTCTCAGCCGAAAGATTCGTGCCAGTGGCTGCTTTGCGTACAGCTCTTCATGGGGCCCTTTTTTGTCGCCTTGATCGCATGGACTACGATGGATCCCGAGATGAAGGTCCGCCATCTGCTCCTCCCATCCATGTGCGCCCTTCTCTTCTCATTTCTATGTCTTGCGTGCCTTGTGGTGAGTACAAGGAATGGCCGCTCCTCGCGGCCTTCCTCCTTTTGGCGCCCCTTCCTGGCCATGTTGGGCTTCGTGGTCGCAATCTTTTGGATCGCAACCATAGCCACGGAAGTGGTCAACCTTCTCAAGACTTTTGGAGTCATTCTGAATATTAGCGACTCCCTCTTAGGGCTTACTGTGTTCGCTGTGGGGAACTCCCTTGGTGATCTTGTCGCCGATATTACCGTTGCCCGCCTAGGATACCCAGTCATGGCTTTAAGTGCCTGTTTTGGAGGGCCGATGCTAAATATCCTGTTGGGAATTGGCCTGGGCGGTCTTTACATGACCGTGAAAGCGAAGCCAGAAACGAAAGCCGTTCGTCAGGGTTCTTACGAGATTGCTATCTCTAAGGTCCTGGTCATTAGTGGCGCTACACTTCTGGCTACTTTGCTCCTTTTGCTGATTGTCGTTCCATTGAATAATTGGAGAATGGATCGGAAAATTGGCTGGGGTCTGATCATTTTATGGGCCTGCAGCACGTTAGGGAACGTAATCGCTGAGGTCCTTAACTAGCCTTGAGCCTTGGCTTCTCCCTTCTTTTGGTGATCTTTGTTCTTGAGTTTTCTCTTGGATACCACTCTTACTCATGCTTGGGTTTGGCGCCTTCCTGCGGCCCTTGTACGTTTACTTTGCAACGCTGTCTACTATTTTGAGCAATGACTTCTATCATGTATGTATATACTTTCTTTTGGCCACGACGGCAGTTGAGCGCGTCTATTCGACGGTCGCTGAAGTTATGAGCTGTTTATGTGCACAGTCGATGTCGACTGAAAATACAATTTCTGGCCGACTATGATTAGCTACAATTGAGGCAACCGAGATCGAAAGACAAGCAAGCATATAACGCTATAGGTACTTTCTACGGTATATCGATTTCCAATTCACAATATACAGTCCCTGATGTTCACTGGCAATACATCGCTGGCACGTGCGTCAACTGGCCTTGAATCTAGTCAAGCACACGACCGGCACTTGAGCTCTTGCTCCGATCATTGGTTTGGACCTTGCGAAGCCCTTTGCCCATTTGAATCGAGGCCAAGAGCGCGCTACGATCGGGTGCTCCTGCAGGCGTAGACGGGCCACCGGCAGCCGGAGGAGCTGGCGGTGGTGGAGGACCCGGGGGCGGTGGAGGGCCTGGAGGTGGCGCAGGTGGTGCCATAGGTGGTGCAGGAGGTGGGGGCGGTGCGAAGGATGGATCATAGCTGGGTACTGCCGCTGGTGGGGGAGGAGGAGGTGGCGGAGGAGGGGCAGCAGGTGCAGAGAGGCTGCCGTTCGGCTCAGGCACCGGGAGAGAGGTAACAGGGCTGTCCTGCACTGGGGTCGACGACTTGGAGGGCGATTTGTCATCCATAGCACTCAAAGGTCGTGGTGGTGCCATAGTACCAAACAGAATACTTGCGAGTTGTTTAGCACTACCACCTCCTGGCCGCTCGTCGTCGTCATCGTCAGACGAGTCGAGCTCAGACCCTGCAGCAGACCAGTCATCGTCTGCTTCAGGACGCGCGCGAGATTTGCGCTCCAGAGGCGCGGATCCAGTAAAAGCAGGTTTCGAACTCTCCTGCTGTGCGAGACGGTGGAAAGGATTGGTCGAGTGTACATCAGCCTTGGGGGAGGTGACGTTGGTCTGCGGCGCGGGTGGAGGAGAGGCCACTTGTGTGTCAGCGGCCTGGTGCGTTATCTTGAAGTACGGGTTTTTGGACTCTGTCTCTGGGCTGAAGCTCACAGTTGGAGCCTGAGAGGAAGTATCCTCGAAACGGCCAGCCTGTTCAGATTCTGGTGCAGAAACCGGAGCCGCAGGAGTCACTGTGGGGAGTAATTGGCTCTGGGTCGGTGTGCTGTCCTCAGGGGTGATGTTCGCTGGTCCTTCGTCATCAGATGAACTCTCCTCATCATCGAGACCTTCCAATTCTAGCTGAAGCTGCCGCTCTCGTTCCTTGGCCCTCTCGATCTCAGCGCGCTGAGCTGCAAGTGCGGCTTCCTTTTCCTTGGCCAACCGTTCGGCTTCTTCTTTGCGACGCTTCTCCTCTTGCTTCCGGATCTTGCCTTGCTTGACTTGCTCCTCCAGTGCACGGAGACGAGATTCTTGTGCCTCTTTCTCCTTGAGGAGTTCCTCCTCACGCTTCTGAGCTTCCATTCTGCAGGAGAGTGAGAGCATCGTTAGAAATGTACCTTGAAGCAACAATGGTAGGGTGATGGGTCTTACTCGAGGCGATTCGTCTCCTCTTCTTGTGCCTGTTGCTCCTCCCTGATAGCTTGTTCGCGGGCTGCCTGTTCCGCAGTAACCGTTTCTTCTGCGGCCTTTTTCACTTCAGCCTGGCCCGCGCTGTCCGTGCGGCCTCGGCGTGAAGGCGGAGCTGGGGGTGGCTTCTTGCCCACAGGTTTGGCAGGTGCGTTAGAAGTGCTACGCTGCTCCTCAGCCAAGCGACGTTGTCTCTCTTGCTCTCTCTTCGCGTCCTCCTCCTCTGCTCGTCGCAGACGCTCCTCTCGCTCCCTCTTTTCCCGCTCCTGGCGTTGCAGAAGGGTCTCAGAGGTGTCAGTGTGCGGCTTCAGACCGGCAGCCGCCATGCGCTCCGCGATACGTCTTTGGGCACGCTCTCTAGCTGCAGCCACTCGGTCTTCATGAGTGGATCCCGGTAACGAACCTGCAGAACCAGCGGAAGGCGAAGGGGACAACCGAGAGACACCGGCGGACGGCTCTTCGTGCCGGAGTCGCTGCTCTTGAGCAGAAGCTCTTGATTCCCTGCAATTGTTATTTCGAGCTCGATTAAGGTACGTTTTAATACGGTTTTGTCACTTACTCTTCCTTACGGATGTGTGCCGTTCGGCTGCCTCGTTGCAGGTCGTAGATGAAGTCCCGAATGACGTCCTCCACCCCCAAGGCATCCTCCCACCGACGCCGTTCATGCTCACGTGTCGAAGTTTCATTCTCTTCCTTGAGGCTATCTTCAAGACTGCGAGTGAACTCCCTCACGCTCTCCTCGACGTCACGCGTCATGGCCTCATTCTTCTCTCGGTCTGCTCGAATACTGGTACTTTCAGCCTCCAACCTGCGAGCTGCAGCTCCATCATCGTCCACTGAAGCAGGCACTGGTCTGCCAGCAAGTTCGGCGGCCCGAGCCTGCATCCTTGCGCGGGCGCGGGCCTTGATACGATCCGCCTCCGTAACGGTGCCACCGGGTCCTGTTCCAACGATGTTGGCAGCACTATTTGGATGTGCCTTTGCGTCCTTCAAGCGGAAAAGTTCAAGTTTGGCATCGGCAATCTCACGTTCAATACGGCGGACCTCTGATGCGACCTGAGGAACCTGGTCCTCGAAGGCTTGAAGCTGACGACGCAAGGATCTCTTTTCGGCGCCATTATCCAGGTTACGGAAGGCTGCATTAGGATTGGTGTCGATATCGTCCTGAACGCGACGGATTCGATCCATGAGGCTTTCCGCTTCCCGACGATCACGGCGATCCAAGACCTCATCCTCCTCGACTCGATTTTCATCTTTGAAATCCACAGCATCAAGCATGATCTGAGTCTCCCGGATCTTCTTCTTCAGCTGCTCAACAGACAGCTCCTCCTCGGATGCCTGAGAGGCAGCGGGAGATGATGGCCGGGCATCATTACCCATACGACGACGAGCGCTAGACCGGTAACCAGCAGCAGCCTCGTCATTGTTTTTAAAGAGAGTGGCATCCTTGCGGCCGAATCCTGGAGACCTTGCACCGCCACGGAATGAGTGCTCCTTGAGGTAACTCACACCCGTCTTCTGAGGTTGCAAGAATGCGCCAGAAGATTTGCGATTCTCTGCATCCTGAGACAGCAGAGACTTGACCGCGCCTATTGAATCATTCAAGTTCCTCGTTGATGGAGGAATTAGCTCAGGGGGTAGACGATTTGGGACTGGATACCCGTTGAGTTTTCTGTAAATCAAGTGCATAGCCACAGCGAATTCGTCCATGTTCAAACGGCCTCGATTGTTGGGGTCCGCAAGGGTCCAGATTCGCTCCAAGTCTTTGCGATCCAGGCCACTTTGTCCCATGATTTCGATAGCGGTATCGCCGCCTATGAAGCCCTTATGGAAGCCATCCCATGCTCGGAAGAGATCATCGTAAATTTTCTTCTCCTCCTTTGTGATTGCCCAAGGAATATTAGCATTGCCAGAGAGACCGGCTGTCGTAAACCCGCCCTCACGACCAGGCTGAGGCATGAGTTGCTGTTTCAAGGCCTCGATGTTGGGCAAACCCGACGACGGTGCGTTAACAAACCCCCATTGGCCGGGAATTCCAGTCGGCTGAGCAACCAATCCACCTGTCTGCATTGAACTAAGATTCGAGCCAAATCCGGTAGGCATAGGCGGAAGTGGGGGACGGGGACCATTGTAGCCTGTAGCTTGAGGATTGGTCATTAAACCTGTTGGCTGGGGCTGTAGATACTGCTGCTGAGACTGTCCGGGGAAACCTGTAGCCTGTGGGGCGAGAGCTGCGTTCGCTCCAAGAAGAGAGGGTTGATTGGGCTGCAACCCGGTTGCTTGAGGACCAAAGCCTGTGGGCTGCGCAGCAAGTTGCGAAAGAAACTGTGCATTCGATGGCTGTTGCGGCTTAGGATGCTGAGGAGCCGGGGGAGCAGATTTGTTCTCCAATAATGGAGCATCGAAGCTGGGAACGTTTGTTCTTGCAGCGGCTTGCGGCTCTGTGTCGGGAACCCCAAATGAGATGATATCCACCATACTTGAAACCTCATTCTTGATCTTGTCCGGTAGAGTCGCTGGAAGTTCTCGACCCGTGATCCTCAAATTGCAGAGGTACATGGCTAAAGCAAATTCGGGGAAGAATAATTGCCCAGACTTGGTGGTATCGGACAGAACCCTGGATTGAATAATCAGCTTCACGATCAGCCTTCAGAACAATTGGCATTTTACCCACCATATTTTCGACAATTCACTGCCGGGAAGTCTCGAACGTAGAAGCAGCTCCTTAGCTTTTTCCCCTGTATGTGAGACACTTCAGCAAATCATTCTCACAATCACGCGATGTCATCTGAGGACTACCAACCGTCCATTGTCTGACTATCTCCCACCGCGGACTTGAAAAGTTGCTCAAACTTGGCTTGGTCTTGCGCAGTGATGAACGATAGCCGTATGTTAGGAATTTTGCTCCCCGAAGACTTGGGTGGTGGTGGAGGCGCCACGCCGGCACCATCGCTGAACGAGTTGGCTATCTCCGAAGACGTCCTGGGAGCAAGTCGAGTGGGCAGGCCGGTGGTCGAAGGAACCTGAAGCGACGGTGGTTGATTTTGAGGAGGATAACCCGTGAACTGCGGCTGTTGGGCGAGCGCCTGATAGCCGCCAAGCTGTTGCTGCTGCTGCTGAGGCGCTGCGCCGGGGAAGCCTGTGAACTGAGGTTGCAGTTGTCCAGTAGGGAATCCCGTTGGCTGAGGCTGCAGATGAGAGGCCGATTGAGGTCCATATCCGGTCGGCTGTGGTTGAAACCCAGTCTGTTGTGGTATTTGTTGCTGACCCTGAGGGAATTGCGAGTATGGAGGTTGCTGCATGAAAGGCGGCTGTCCTGGGCGGGCGTTGTTGACGCCGCCCAAGAAGGAGTTCGACGAAGAGTACATCACAGCGCTCGCATTAGAAGTGGGAAAATAGGTACTGCAAGTCGAGAAGATACAGAGATCAAATCACTATCAAGTAACAAGGAAATTGACGACAAAGAAGCAGATGAACGAAAGAAACCAAACGATGCAAGATAGAGTTGGGAGGAGGGATTCAGGAGCTGCGGCTGTGGTGACGCCTGGACGTTCAGGCACGCGGAGGCAATATCGGCGCTAGCCCAAAATGGAGATGTGGAGCCTCAATTTCCAGGAACCCAGGCTCCAACCCCTCGTGATCCAAAGCGTCAACTAAATATAACCCACAGTGCGTACATACACAGTAGCTTACCCATCGCAGCTTGAAGATATTCCAGTCACAAATGCAATCTTGATTGTAGCTTTGAACCCCTACGCGGTATTAAAGTCTCGACTGCTGCTTGTTGTTGCATAAGAATAGTCATTCAATTGGACGTTATCATTAGAGACAGCAATCAACATCCCTCATTATCATGATGAACTCGTAGTGTAGAGGCTCCTCCAAAGACCCGAGCCCAAACTTTAAGCAACTCGACAAATCATCATCTCGCGTAACGTGCCATTTCCGATACCATCAAGCCCGTACAAGACAATGCATGGAAAATATGGCAAATGGCCCCGTTTTAATGTACAGGTGATTCGCATAAACCAGAGGCGCCAAAATCCAGACCAGAGGAAAACAAGCAGATGCAAATCAGCTTCGATTCGCCAGTATCGCAGCCTATGTTCTAAGCACCTTCTGCAGTACCATTCTGCTGCTGCTGGGTAGCTCCGACCATCTTACGCAGCTCGTATTCTTTGGTGAATTCGCGGGAAAGAATGCCCAGGTCCTTGACAAGGTCATGACAGGCGGCGAGCAGAGCATCCTTAGGGGTGATCTCGCCATCAGTCTGAACGCGGAGTTCAAATTTGGGAACTAGAGGATGGGGAACCTGAGACAATTCGTCAGAGTCATACATCACAGAGCTCTCAAGGAAAGCCCTTAAGACCTCAAATAAATTTGAGGGAAACACGGCTTCCAAGGCGGACATACCTTGTAACCAGCGAAGATCACATGAGAATTTTGCAGAAGACGGGAGCGGAGGAGGTTGCCGAGCGTGTGGTCCTCTTTGTTGAAAGTGAAAATAGAGGAAGATGGAATGCCTAGATGCATTAGATCGGTCGTCATTGATTTGCACCGCGAATTTTGATGGAAGAACTTACGAGTATCGGCCTCAACCTCGACTTTCTCTTCTCCAGGAGACAGAACAAAAGATTCGAAACTAAAGAAAAGACACAGTGTCAGCCTGAATACCCAACGCTCGTTGACTTTGTAGAGTATCTTGAGATAAGTGAATCGGATATGAGCGAGCACCTGCGCGGCTGGTCATTGTCCAAATTTATGGAAGAGTGGCAGGCATTATTGTTACGGGAACCACCAGCAGCATGTATCCAACGAGCGTAGGCCATCTCGTTGGGGAGCATGAATGGTTTCTTTGGACTCATGGCGACAGGACTCTCTCAAAGAACAAGACCAGAGGCCAAGATGTAGAAACTATAGGGCGTTGGGCAAAGGAAGACAAGCGGTTCACGATCAGGTCAACAGGGAAATGGGTTGTCAACAGAAGTTGTGTTGATGATGGTAGACACAAGCATGAGGAAGGTGGGTGATTGCGTCGCCGAGAGCGCAGACGACCAAGCTGGAAACCCTGTTCCAGGGTTGCACATAGTGAAGGCAACATCTTCCATTTCCACTTTCGGCAAGGGACAACCCTTCCATCACCTTTTGTTGCAATTATGAGGGAGATCTCCTAACAAAAGACCGGACAAGATAAAGAAGGCAGACAAGACATCAAAATGAAGACGCGTTGTCCATAGACAGTGGAACTAATCTTGCTTACCGATCTGGCGCGTTCATCTTGACAGAATGACAAGTGAACTCGCGGCTGTCTCAAACTTGCTCTCACAAGACCCACGATCCTCAAGGACGGAAGAGCCGACGCCCAAGGAGGAACAAACAGAAGTGATGATTGACAAATTGAAATAGATGAGAACCCAGAAAGGCAACTGTTCTCTGTAAGATCTTCTGTTCGCCTCGGAAACCTCGATCGAAACTCACCTTAAATATCCAAAAAAAGGGAAAAGAACGAAAGAAACAGTAGTTTGATCTTTCAGACGATATCAGCAAATGACCAATAAGAATGCTTAAGGACAACCGCCTTGAAGGGCAACAGAGAACTTACAAACCTGATAAACCGAGTTTAGGAGGAGGAATCCTTTGTACAGAGCTGCAAGGGGAGTTATTAGAGGGTTGTGAGCTTCTGTGAGCAGACTGAAGATATGGATGGAAGAGTGAAGCAATTAAGAAGGTCTGTCTAGTCTAGTTCTACTATCAAAATGGCTTTTATCGGATTCAATCATTCATTATCTACCGCCTTCATAGGTCCCGTGATTTTAGGCACGTGATGCTAAGGATATTGATCACTAAAAGTGTCCCCGCGGCCCGACCGTATCCGAGTGACTTACCACCCAATGACTCAAGGCAAGTTGAATAGATAGCTGGAGGTGATGCCCCTTGCGGAAGAGTGAGCGGTTTACTGATTGGATTAGAACCTAGAGGATGTGGAACAGCATGGGGATGGCGGGTGGAAACGATCCGCAAGCTGAATATAGTATCATACAGTGATATAAAGCGGCATGCATCCTCACTCTAGTCTTAAGGCACGTTATCCATTGCTCTAAACTATGCTCAAGGCAATCCGAGATCTAGACATCACACAGTATTGATATCATGTCGCCGAGAACTATATTGAAATCAACCTATCCTTGGACAAAGAGTCCCCTTCTGGCCTCGGCTCCAATGCTGAACATTGCTGGCCCCCAGCTGGCAGTATCTGTCTCCTCCGCCGGTGGGCTTGGATTTCTTGCTGCAGGATTCGATGTTTCGAGCTTGGATCATAACCTGGAAGTTGCCGCCCGTCTGGTGAAGCAATCAGGCGGTATGGCACAGCAAGTATACGAGGAAACAGGTGTGCTCCCCATTGGGGTGGGCTTCATCAACTGGGGTGCCGATCTCAAAATCTCTATTGCCGCGATCCAGAAGTACACGCCATGCGCTGTGTGGCTATTTGGTCCAAAGAACCAACCGGACGATCTAGTGCCCTGGGTGAAGGAGATGCGTGGTGTGACCTCTGGTCGGACCAAGATCTGGGTGCAAGTGGGTGCCGTGGATGAGGCGATTGCGGTTGCCGAAGACCTTCGACCGGACGCTTTGGTCGTCCAAGGTTCTGATGCGGGGGGTCATGGTCTAGCTCATTCGGCCTCAGTTTTAACTCTGATACCTGAGGTCCAAGATGCTTTACGGGAGCGAGACCTAACTCACATAGCCACCATAGCTGCAGGAGGAATAGTTGACGGACGAGGACTGGCAGCGGCTTTGGCACTGGGGGCTACCGGCGCTGCCATGGGTACTCGCTTCCTGGCTTCTGCAGAAGCGAATATAGCTCACGGATATCAGAAGGAGATTTTAAGAGCATTTGATGGCGGTCGCAACACTATCAGGTCGACTGTATATGATCGAGTGAGGGGTATCGGGGGTTGGCCTAATCGATACGACGGGCGCGGTATTATCAACCAGAGTTACGTCGATGCTGCGGAGCGAGGAATGAGTGATGAGGAGAATAAGAGCTTGTACAAAGAAGAGCTGAAGAAGGGCGATGCCGGCTGGGGACCCAAGGGGAGGCTTACAACATATGCTGGCACTGGTGTTCGCCTGGTGCGAGAAATTCGGCCTGCATCCGCAATCGTGGAGGACACATTGTGTGAAGCAGGAGATGTGATTCGGGGACTTCCAGTTGATTGAAGCACTGCGGAGACCAAGTCTCCAGTGAATTGCTAGCCATATTCTACTGACAAGGGGAACAAAGAAGCGATTGAAATGCAGTCAAATATCCAGGAGCAGCGTTCCCTAGAAGCCCATGCCCACTATATTACTAGTAGTCAATTACAGATACAAGAGTAAATACATTTGTCGATTGCTTTGATACAGAGGATTTCACAACCCTTTGCTGAATAGTGATCATATACCATTGCTGCCTCAAAACACCAGCCTTAAAACCCCTAGCTTGCTTAAAGAATGGAGAAAGACAATAAATAAATGGATAGAAAGAAGCTGTCATGATGCAGTGCCGGTCTTCAATGCTGTATCGTAAACCCGCCAATAGATATTCGAGGGACACGGGGGGTCCAAAAGACGAAAGTGAAAGGAGCATCCAACCGCTTTTTGGATATCTCGGCCGTATGAAACAAGAACACCGGGATGTCAAGGGCAAGGATTGTAAGTCAAGGTAATAGAGTATGCGTATATGTCTGCTTACGCAGAAGGTATCGTGACGAGACCGAAAATTTAGCGCCGAGTAAGGGCATCATCAATGCACCACATTCAGTAAGTCTCCGAGACTCGACGTTTCTTTCTTAATTCTCCAATTGCTTTTCTTCTTTTCGCGTTTCTTCAACAATTCGGCCCACCCTTCATCTTCATCCTCGTCGTCTAGCACAGCTTTCTTACTTTCATTTTGCGGTCTTCCGTCGGTAGAGACGGGACGGACGGTCACACTTGGCATCGACGGACTTTTCATCGCGAGCGGTCCCGCTGGGGAAGCTGTTCTCTGGTTTTCATCATTCCATTGTCTGGCCATCGAGGGATAGGCCGCAGATCCGTGGTCGGGTTGCAACGTCGATACAGGCCGATACCGAGGTGCCATGCCGACATTGCTACGTTCTGATGGCGCAATAGACGGTGCATAACCTTGGCCTAGCGGTGTGCCCGGTCGGTTGCCAGTAGGAAGGTAGGGTATCGCCGGGCCATTGAGACGAGAGGAGACATTCGGATCCAGCATACTTAGAGTTCTTTGGTCATTGAAGGTAGGAGGAGCCGGACTGAACGGTCCTGCTGTAGGCATGGAAGCAGGCCTCAAATTTGCATTGGCAGACAACGATGGCGGAAATCCCGCGGGTGACATCAGTGGTTGCGGCGGCGGAGTCTGCCCTCCTTGCATGGAAATCATTTGCTGCATCCATTGCATCTGCACCTGCATCATTTGTGACATCTGCTGTGACAATTGTATCTGCGCCTGTTCTGTAGCAGAGACTCCCGCCTGAAGGTTCGGGGTATTCATAATCGGGGGATTCATACCCATCATCGTGTAAGGTCTTGGGACGCCGCCCGATGGGGTGGGTACCCCTGATGCTCCCAGTCCGTTCTGGAACTCATAAACGGCTTGAGTATTGGGGCTGCCTCGTCTCATTGCTCTTGCTCGCTCTTCCGTAGCGATGACGCCCACCAAGCCACCCGGAGGCAATGCAGCCGAAGCAGAGGGGCCCCCATGCACCGACGCACCCCCTCCAAAAGCCAAGGACTCCCTGTTTGGGGGATTGACTAAGCTTGCCCCGTAGTACGGATCCCGAGGGAGGTTTCGAGCAAAGACAGGTAAGCTGCTGCGATTAGTCAAATCATTGTCCCCAGCGACGGAGCCTGGAGAAGCGACATAAGGCTGCTGGAACGAGGCCCGAAGATTCGGAATGGAACTTGAAGGTGCCAAGCGACTTGGGGGGCGGTTTCTATTTGGAAAACCATGTGCAGCAAGGATTCCTAGCGGTATGTCCTCGTCCTCATCACCCTCGCTGCTCTTCCCGCTGCCCGATCTGTTGCCAGAATTTGGTGCATTGATCGTCAGGTTCGGCGTACTATTGCTGGCGTGGTCAAGTTCCGGTCGAAGGGACGGTGGTGCGGGAGACTGTTGGCCTGTGACTTTCATCATCTGCTGTCTATATACAGATAGATGAGCTTCCTGCTTCCGTCGCTGCCTTTCAGCTTCCCGGTTCTTCTCTGCCTCGTCGTCTTCATCGAAATCACTCTCGGCCGAGTCTTCACTCCTGGAAGCATCACTGTTGGACCTCCTGAGTTCTTGCTGCTGCCGATAATGCTCAAATTGCGAAGGCGTCATGACTTTATTCGTCGATGTGCCGGGCTTCGGCTGGCTTTGCTCGTACTGGGCAGCCAGTAGCGCGTGCGCCGCAATGGAAGGGTCGAGTTGGCTCTCCCCCACTGGAGGCGATTGACGTCGTAGTTCTGCGGGTGGCTTTGAACGGCTGGGAGACTTTTGCGTGTTTGAGTGAGCAAAGAGGGGTGTGTCATGCTCGTCGTCCGAGCCCTCATGGTCCGACGTCGACGCAAAATGCACCCCACCTTTACTTGAATGAAGGGAGTCCATTATTAATTTAGCGTCTTCATCTTCGATAGGCGTAGAACCCCGTTTCGTCGAGTAGACGACGCTTCTCCTCAGTCCTCTGTCTCCTCCCGTCTGAGGCTTGATCAGAGACCGGTGGGACGTCGTAGCAGTTGCCAAGGGAAGAGATTTCCGCCGCCCTTCAGGCAGACTGATCGGGGAGTCCTCCGCGGGGGACTGCATAGCGTTGAGAAGGCCCTCTCCGGAGTGTCGACTGTCCCAGGAGTAAGGGGAAGGTTCTATTTCCTTGGACACATTCGTATTGATAGGGGCCGGACGCGATACTTTTTCTTCCTTCCGGTAAGCCGTGGACGAGGGCTGCGCAGATGGTGACTACCAAAGTTTATTAACATTGACCCTGTTAGAAAACGACGAGGAGCTGAAAAGAGCGAACGGAGTGGCTCGTACCATGTCTAACGGCTTCCCGGGAGAAGTGGACTCGGAAATGTGTGCGCTATCCCGCTTCCCGAGGTCATCAAACATACTTTTAAATTCATCCCCAAGCTGACCAACATTCAGATCGTCTAACAGCTTTGGTGGTGTTGCAGTGCTGGCTGTACTGGACGTCATCTTCCTGTTCCTGGATGGGCCAGGGGTGGACTGTCGAGCGGGAGGGATTGAAGGCGAGGCCTTTGAGAGTCTTCCCCCAAAAGAGAAGGTTCTCCCCGCCGCTGCGCGTAGTGCACCAGGTATAGGGGGAATGGGGATGTCGTGCAGGTTTCGAGAGTGCGAGGATTGGGCGTCGGATTGAATTGGTATGTCTGTCAAAGAGCGCGGCGCCGATGATGAGCTGAATCGGATAGATGAAGAACTTTCTGATGATCCTCCGGGATTGCTGCTAGTGGAGTTGAATCCTAAAGTTAGTAACCCTGCCAATAATATTTCCACTAATCTGCCCAAGACTGGGAAGGGGAACTGTACCGATGCTTTGGTGGTAAATTCTCAGATCCAGCGAAAATATTGTCGTCCTCTTCTGTGGGCGTGTACAGAACTTGGCCTCCATTTGATCTTTTGGAGAAAATATTCCCTTCACTTAAGGATTTTCGGTCCGTGGACGGGCGTTCAAAGACTCGAAAAGACGGCTGAGGAGGAGGATTCTCCACCTCCTCAAGAGCATTTCCAGACGACTTTCGCCGGGTAAAGCCCTTAGGGAGCTTAATTGGCATCTGTACAGATGGACCGTCGGTCACAGACTTGTGAAGGTCGGCCACTTATTCCCAACGAGGAATCGCAAGCTAGACGGAAAGTCCCGCAGACAAGGCAATTCCAACAATTATCCTCTTGGGTTGCTCCTCACTTTCCGTAAACAAGGCAACGGGTGATTGTGGAGGGGCGATTCTGGGCCTTTCGAAACGACTCAATTCCGATGCAGGTGGGGCTTATGTCGAGGAAACGCCCAAGAATGAAGACGCAGCGGTTACGAGGCTATGCACCGTCAGGGAAAATCTGTTGTGGGCGAACTTGAACACATTAAGGGGTAAGGAGAATGCTGACTGCGAGCGCACGAAATGAGCGAAGGGAAGTTTCTGGTAGAAAATCGATAGCGCCTCTGGCTAGGACCCTCGAAATAAATCACCAGCGGGGCTCTTGGAGTGGATAATGGTTTGAGAGTTAGACAACTGTCGCTGTGTGGACTTTGCAGTAATTAAAAATGATGACGATGACTATGCTTTTTGAGTGACGGATTAGAAGTCAGAAGAGTATGTATGGTGTGGTCCGATGACAAGAGAGAAATCGGCGGGTGGTCAAAAACTGGAAAACAAATAAATAGTCAACAGGGGGTGAAAGAAGACAATGAGACTACGGGGAGTCATCAGCCAGAGAAGCGGACAATAATAAAAATCGTGGATGGACAAGGAAGAGAGAGGGAGGCGGGAAACCAGAAAAGACATTAATAGCAGGCCTGGACTGATAGATAGTCTAGATAGTTAAACCTCAACCTCGAATCATCAGAATTAAAGTAAGGTAGGTAGATAGATAGTAGAAGAAGGACCTACTCCATACCTTAGGCACGGATGGAAACCTGTCTAGCCATCGGTATAATTCCTATTAATATCCAAGGTACCCGGGTCCTGGGCCTGGTGAGTTGTAATCCCCTAAGGTAGCTATCTAGGTACTGCTACTCCGTACCTTACTTACATTACCTATGTACTTCGCGGAATCTTACCATGGTTTTGGCTCTTGCTTGTATTTCAGAAATATTAATACCAAAATAGGTAGATAATACAGAACTTGAGAACTTGGAGTGACATGGAAGTTGATAATAGAAAGATGGCTTTTGCATCGAAAATCATCTAGATAGCTCTCAAGCCTTTCTATCTTAGGTACGGATTACGATACTCAGTACGCAGTACCTAAGGTAATTTAGCTTTAATAGTACGTTCCCAGCCTTCTATGACCCACAACAACCTGAAGATACTGTAGCAGTAATATTTACGGAGTAGACTCAGATAGCTACTTGAGAGACACTCAAGAAGGGACCTGGCCAACAAAGTAGAGAGGTCAGTATTGGTAGGTAGTCTTTTTCAGGGTCGGAGTCTTTTATCATCTGTGGTGGGGTCATCGAATTTTGAGCAATATGCCATGGAGTCCAATGGGGATGCTCTTCGATCAGGTGGTTTGGGTACCGTGTACCTGCTTGACTGGATAGAGTCAGCATACGGAGTATTTGCTCCCAACTCCATATTGGCCAAGTATTTCATGCTTTTGATTTCCAGCCTGCTTTTTTCTAGGTAGCCAAGGCGTTGTTCCATACGAGTTTCTAGAGTTATGGCCATCGACAGGGCTTGGTGCACTATTACTATCGAACTGCATATTCCGAAGTCCTTGAATATGATTCACCCTCGCTCATCAACCACTGAACCTTCACAGACTTGAGATGAAGCCATATAATAAGAACAGATTCTTGCAAGGTAGAAGATGAGCGTACTGGGATTGTTTTGAGAACATGTCTCGAGAACACATCAAGAGTTTTCCTGCTTATGATCCAATAATTCAAAGATTCCCTGCACAGAACTTGCATAAAGATATCGACCTCGGAGATGTCGCCCCCTGACTGAGGTGGATGGACGAGAAAGATGCGTGAGCCACTAGGATCTCTAGCACTGTTCCTGTCCCATTGGCAAAAATAGAAAAAAGCGGCGGAAAAACATAGCCCAGCAAAGGGGTTAAGGGTCAAATTAAATTCAGCTCCCACTTGTAAGAGAGGTTGCCCGTCTTGTAATGTTGTATGACCTCATTCAACAGCTAGCAGCTTAGAAAAGGTATCAGAAGCAATAGACTGATGGCGAGCTTCCCGAGGGATCATTATTTCTGACTCGGAACGTCAAGGTTTGAATCCTGATAATCCAGATATCTTCTGATCAACTCCATCAGCCGAATGTTGGCACTGAGCAAGAAGCTAAGCAGTAAGGTACCGAACCACTGTATTGTTTAGTCCAGATTCTATGGTAACTCGCGGTGGCGCCTTGGGAGCCGAGAGTGTGGAGCTTATGGAATAATATACTAATACCTAATTGTGACTTGTAGGGTACGAAGTTGTAACTTAAGCCGTGCCAAATATAGCATGCAATCAACAGATCCCTTCGAACCGGAGTCGAGCAATGATCGTAGATGTAATCACCACGAAATCAGTGAAGATGTGGTGTACTTGAAATCAGTGAAGATGTGGTGTACTTGATCATCTTGATGGAATTTAAAAAAGGACCGTTCCAACAAAAACATTCCAACCGTTTATTGAGAATGCATTTGAAGAAAACTAAATAATAAAGGTAGGTGCCAATCCTAGCCCGATGCTACTAGTTGCGTAGACCTAGTACAAAGGTACCGTAGGTATTCCAGGTACTGTACTGATACTGTGTCGCTAACATAAGGTACGTTAGGTATCCGGCCAGAGGTATCTTAAGGTACCTACCTAAGGTACCTACCAAGCACCGTACCTTACCTTACTTAAGGTAGGCACCCCAAGCTAGTCGGGGAAATCTCTCAAATCAGATGCAACTATCACGCACATGCGCTTTTATCAAAGTAGCATACGTCGAGGCTATTATCACTAGACCACCGATACCTTACTAGAGTGCCTGCATGAAGATGCGCTGGATTAGTTGTGCAAGCAGACTGGAAGGCAATTATGCAGATCACTTTGTCACTCTATTATAAGAGGTTTCTATCCTTGAGATCTTACTCTTCATCCGAAGTTCACCGAAATATGTTTCTGATACTTCTACGGTGCCTGGTTTGACCAAAGCTCGTAATGTTTGACGCCAATTGCCAGCTTTCGCTTGATTATTAGCTTTTCCAATTTAATAACAGTCGTGACATATCCAGAATGACTATATCCTGCTTCGACATAGTCATTGATCGGTTGAGGACGGGTTTCAGGCTAGAAAGCAACGTCTTCGGTACGAATATTGGCGACGCGGGCGAGACATCTCGGTAGGTAGGTTGATAGAAGTAGGCGAAGTCCCCTTCCAAACATAGGAAACCTGCATCAACTGTCACGGTCAAGAGCCACTCGTACACATCCATGTTTTAAGCTTTGATGCAATGTTGTTTCACCGTTCGATCCATTCAACATAGGTACTTGATTCATCATGTCATCGAGAAAGACAGAGCGCATCCTACTGTGATATTGCTGGTTTGTGTTGCATTGACGATATGGGGTAAACAGAGCTTCCTTGCAAGGTTTTTAAGCACTTCATGCAGCAAGCTATAAGATAATGTAACACTGTAACGCTTGAAGAAAGGATCAGAGGCGAAAGTCTGGTTAAGCTCACTCATTACGCCACATGGAACGCAGATATGTCATCCCCTTAGCTTCATGCCTTGTCCTAAAGTATCTTGGAGAGTCTTTTGCCTAGGTGATCTGATTAACCAGACGCTGGGCCCTCAATGAATGGAGTGCTGGGTCTTCAAGCCTCCAACCAATGCAACGCCAACTGGAACCTGGACATCGCGCACATTGAAACATGCAAAAGCCACAACTTTCTTGATCGCTGGACAGGATTGGAATATTTTACCAATGAGGAAATCATCCATGACCGTATGAAAGGATACGTCCAGTTCCTGCAGGAACGGGTATGTCTTTTCTTCTGAAAACACCTCCTCGAAAGCAGCACGTGATATGTGACGGCACGATGTGATGTTCAGTTTCTGAAGGGTCGAGCCTGAGTGGTTCATGAGCGCAATGAACCCTTGAGATGCGAGCCCAATTGCCTCGACAGGACCATCAGGGTTAGCATTATCCACGTCTCGCGTGGACGACAAATCCACGAATCTTAAGGGAGGATTGGCCCAATTCGTGAACAGGTTGACAAAGCCTCTGTCGCTGCACAGAGCATTGTCTGAAAAACGGAGTTTTGAAAGCAACCGACATTTGTCATGAATAATATCCAAAAGCCGATCATCAGCGTTGCGGAAGCCCTCCAGGGATAATGTGCGTAGATTCGGGCCAAGCGTATTGACCATCTGTAAAAAGGGTTCAATCTCCAACTCTTGGACAGTATCGAGAGACAAGTGTTCAAGCGTTGGTAAAGTTGAAATTGCCCGTAGAGAATTGCTACCAATTTTCCAGCATTGCTTCAGCTTTAGTCTTTTGAGGGCTGTGCAGTTTCTACACAGTGTCTCCACGGTTTCCTCATCAAAGGAAAAGTCAAGATTCGACAGTTTCAGGCTTTCGAGCTGTGATCCCAATTTCTGGAAGAGCCGCCGCCAATAAGTATCAGAGACAAGGTTAGCGGCATCTAACTGCAGTTGCCTGACTTGGAGATCCCGGTCAATCATGTATTCAACAACTCTGTCTTTGATTTGGCCCGCAAATCGGAGATTGACACGATTTAAGGCCGGCATAATAGCGAATATTTTGTGAAAGTCGTCCGTTTCGAGTTCTATGACACATTAATACGTGAAGAATTTGATATAACAAGTAGAGACATACTAGCCGCATCGTAGATGTCAATGAAATTCAGTTCAGGTCGCAGGAACAAGTTCAAAGTCCTTGATGTAAGAATCCGCCTCTTGGAAAATATCTGGCTAAGGCGCCGAAGCAACCGTGACGGTAAGTCCCCAAATTCTTCGATGTCGTTGTGGTTATCAGCAACTTTCTGAATGCGGTCAGTCTCGAACAAGACGTATCGAAGGATTGGTCAAAAATGTTCACCTTTGCACACATCTCGACCAAACTGAGAGCACCTTGCTGAACGATTCCGTCAAGCAAGTTGCTTTGATTCTGCCGACGACCACTTCTTGGCACTTGCTTCTTAGCTTTTGATTTTCTTTCATCGTCTGCTACCTCTTTGGAACATTTGGCGCAGAGGAGACCACCATTGGGGCCGCTTTTGCTGTATGGAGTGACCGTGAAACGCTTATTGCACAGCTCACAATTCTCAAGTTGGCCTGGCATCGGTCGGGATTTTTGATACATCATTTCTCTAGCAATGACATCGTCGTCGTCATCGGGTTCCCCAGTGCGGCGGGCTTTGCGGCGAGCGAACTCCTTGCTCTGCTTGATCTTTGTGAGCATCGCTGCCTCCTTTCGCTTGCGTTTCTTTCTCTGCTCGGCCGTTTCGCCGTCATTGTCTTCATATTCATCTGCCTCCTCGAGTTCATCTGCCGGTTCGTTCGCAGCCGCCTCTTGCTCGGCTTGTCTCACTCGTCTTTGGTAGTCTTGATGAATCTGAGCGGCGGAGATGTTGTTGGACTAGAGAATTCAAGTATCAGCACGGACATGGTCATTTAATGATGCTAGAAGAATGAGGTACTTACAGCTAAGAAATCAGTGAGCGCAGAATGGCTGCGAAATCATGAATCAGCGAGATCGACCAGGCGGATGGAGAAAGGGTCGAGGACTTACGGGCCCCTTATCTGATTTCTTGTTGGCCTTCTATTTGCCCTGCGAACAATTAGAATGACAGCCTCGAAGACCTCAGAACGACCGAAACGTACATATTTCATGCAAAACCTCTTTACTGATAGTCTGATTCAAGGTGGTGCTAAGATGATTGATGCAGGTCTGATAAGCTTCAGGTCACAGGACTCGTGGTAATTTCGTGTTCCACTTTACGCGAAATTAGGTGTTGTCCTTATCAGCGCGTTTCCTGGATAAAGACTGAATTGTCTGGGCCTGGTGAGAAGTAGGAGAGACAGAAGAACTTTGATGAAAGGAGTTTACTTGGACTCGCCAAGAGTCGTATACGAGGGGGTAGTTACAGGTCTGTGAATCACAGGCCGTGTTCCTGTCGAGCTGTGAAAGAATTTTCCAAATCTTCCCAAAGTTCCAACACTGCTGCCTCCCTTTTCCGACCGAAGGTCCATACCAGCAGTGCCGATATTTGCCACCAACATTCTTATCAATTTTTGAGCAGGGACCAGGGGCACACTTCAGTTTGTCACTCATCCCAGATCCTGCTTTTGACAGGGAAACCAGAACCATTTGGTAGATAATCGAAATCCTGTCATCATGGGGAGAAGGGCTTCCACAGCAAAAGGAACAATGCCATCTGTTGGTAAGTGCTGTCGCTTCCATGTCAGATATCCTCCCAAACATGCTACCCATCTTTGAATTTGAAGATTGAAGCTTTCTACTACAATCTCGTCCAACACAGTCCATTCATAAGGCTAATGATTGGTTCCAGTACCTCAAGACAAGCAATCATCGTTGCCGAGACGCACGTCCCTGCGATTAGCACAGTCAAACACCAGATCCACCACCGACCGTCCGAGTGACCACGGGGCTGATCAGAAAAATGAAGAGCGTCATATGGTGTCGATTGAGCCGAGCTGTGTCTCTGCTTCAGTCGAAGTTGCTATACCCTTGAAGAAGCAGTCACCTCCGTGCGCTTCTTCTTCCTCTTCCTCGGAAGACACGTTTGGGGAAGGAAGAAACGACTATGATACTCCTGCAACTAGCGTTGTTATGACTCCTGCCGAGTCGGATGTGAATAAGCCCAGGAGGAGAGTTAATGCTTCTACACGAGCTCGGGAACTACGCTCAAGAACAATGCCCCTCAGCAGCATGCAAAAAGGACTTAAGCGGAACGCCGCAGCAATCTCCCCGGATGACTCGACTCTGGGTACCTCAGACGAGGCTTTGGCTGAGGCTCTGCAAATGCAAGAATATCAGGAATCCTTTTCCAAGCGTCGGAAGGTTGCCGCGAGCGCCAGTCGTGACACCCCGAAGGGCGAAGATTCTACTGAGGATGATGACCTCCTGGAAAACATCGAATCTGACGGCCTCGATGATGCAGAGGATGAAGGGGACCTTGAGCCTTGGCAGCCAAAGCGCAGTATTAGGACTTATCGGCGGTCGACAACGCAGCGAACCGTTCCGGACAGCGAAGCTTCTGACTTAAGTGATGATGAAGCAGGGGATGGCAACTATCAAACGGATTCGGAAGCAGACGGTCCTCCGTCGTCTAGTAGCGAGGAGGAACCGTTGATTGCCGAAAGGGCGAGAATCTCCGGCACAGCAAATACCAGTTCAGGCTCGCGAGCGCGGAGGCAGGCGTTGAGGTCTCGTGCAAACCAACGACGCACTCTTATCCCACCTTGGATGAGTCAACGAGTAAGTATGCTCGCTTCGTCCAACGTCATATTGCTCTAACACAGCATCTAGGCTTACAGGGAGCGACGCAAACTTGAAAAGCAACACCCTCTCATCACAAAAATGTGGGACGACTTGAAGAACACGCCCCCTATTACACCGGTACCAGCAGAACAGCCTCCGGACATTTCCAGAACGCTGAAGTCGTACCAGCTCGAGGGCTTGAACTGGATGTTGCAGCAAGAGAAAAGCCAATATAAAGGTGGTTTGCTGGGTGACGAGATGGGCATGGGAAAGACTATCCAGGCGGTCTCCCTTCTCATGTCTGATTATCCCGTTGGCAAACCATCGCTTGTTGTGGTGCCACCAGTTGCTTTGATGCAATGGCAGTCTGAGATCAAAGTACGTCTGTTCTGCGTGTTTTAATTATTGTTACGGCGCTAATCTTATGACCTCAGGAATACACGAATGGCCAGTTGAAGGTTCTTGTGTACCACAATTCCAATGCCAAGGTCAAACACTTAACAAAGCAAGACCTTGAATCTTATGATGTGATCATGATTTCTTGTGGGTTATATTTTTTGCAAGTGTGAAATTCGGTCTAATGTCGGATGTAGATTCCGGCCTCGAATCCATTCATCGGAAGGAATGGAAAGGATGGAACCGCAACGACGGGATCGTGAAAGAAGATAGTGAGTCTATCGACACAATGGTACAGCAAAGGAAGGCCCACTGACAATGAGAAGGTGTCATTCATGCCATTGACTACCACCGCCTTATTCTCGATGAAGCGCATAGCATCAAGGTATATCAAAGAGACCCTTGAACTTTACAATTTGATATTTGCTAATGCTTCTCAGCAACGGACTACCAGTGTTGCACGTGCATGTTTTGCCCTTAAAGCCTCTTATAAATGGTGTCTTTCCGGCACTCCTGTTCAGAATCGGATCGGCGAGTTCTTCTCTCTTCTTCGTTTCCTGGAAGTACGCCCATTTGCGTGCTACTTCTGCAAACAGTGCAAATGTCAGCAACTTCATTGGTCCCAGGACGCGGATAAACGTTGTAGCAATTGCAAGCACAGTGGGTTCAGCCATGTATCAGTCTTCAATCAGGAGATCCTCAATCCCATTACCGAACGAGACAATCCAGAAGCCCGCAAGGAGGCCTTGGCCAAACTTCGCCTGATCACTGACAGGATCATGCTGCGACGAGTCAAGCGCGATCACACCGCTTCAATGGAGCTCCCTCCGAAACGCGTCGTTTTGCATAACGAGTTTTTCGGAGAAATTGAACGTGACTTTTCCAGGAGTATCATGACGAATTCTACAAGGCAATTCGATACATACGTTAGTCGAGGTGTGATGTTGAACAACTACGCCAACATCTTCGGTCTGATCATGCAGATGCGGCAGGTTGCGAATCATCCAGACCTGATCCTGAAGAAGCATGCTGCCGGTGGTCAGAACGTCCTTGTATGCAGTATCTGTGATGAGCCTGCGGAAGAGGCTATTCGGTCTCGTTGTCATCATGAGTTTTGCCGTCGTTGTGCCAAAGATTACATCCAGTCTTTCGAAGCAGACAGCGTCGTTGATTGTCCTCGTTGTCACATCCCCCTCTCCATTGATTTCGAGCAGCCAGATATTGAGCAGGAGGCGGAGCACATCAAGAAGAACTCCATCATCAATCGCATCCGAATGGAGGACTGGACGTCATCGACGAAGATCGAAATGCTTGTTTACGAGCTGTACAAATTGAGGAGCCAGAAGCAGACTCACAAGTCTATCGTTTTCTCGCAATTTACCTCGATGCTTCAGCTTGTTGAATGGCGTCTTCGTCGGGCTGGTTTCAACACCGTCATGCTGGATGGGACGATGACGCCTGCACAGCGTCAGAAATCAATTGATTATTTCATGAATAACGTTGATGTAGAGGTTTTCCTTGTGTCTTTGAAAGCAGGGGGTGTCGCCTTGAACTTGACCGAAGCCTCAAGAGTTTTCATCGTCGATCCGTAAGTATCGCTCGAGCATCTTGCTACATACCTGGTCAAAGTCGTGTACTAACGGGAATCCATCAGGTGGTGGAATCCAGCTGCCGAATGGCAAAGCGCAGACCGATGCCATCGTATTGGTCAACGTCGGCCCTGTGTCATCACCCGGCTCTGCATTGAGGATTCGGTAGAATCGCGAATTGTTCTGCTGCAAGAGAAGAAGGCAAATCTCATCAACGGCACGCTGAACAAAGATCAAGGGGAGGCGCTGGAAAAGCTCACGCCAGAAGATATGCAGTTCTTGTTCCGCGGATCGTGATCTGTCCTTTTTCTTGGGGTTATTGCTATGCTCGACGCATTGCGGTATCCCACCCGAGGAAAGCGAGTCTGTTCTTATGTTTTTATTGTACTAGGCTGTTCTTGCTATGCTGAACGTCTGCTGAGCTGGTCTCAGTTGATGCTAAAGCTCGACTGTCGCCCGAATTGAGAATAATTAAGAATTTTAAAATGATGGTATCCTATTATTCAATTACTTAGAGACGTCATAACGAGTCCATCTCGCTCATTAACTAATTTTACTACCGTACCTATCCTTTTTTTTTTTTTTTTTTTTTTTTTTTTTTACCCC
>NW_022983987.1:0-48981 GCF_010724455.1 Aspergillus lentulus | reverse complement strand
GGACAATTGGCTCGTCGAAATACAAGCCAAAATGGCAAAGGCATTCAATCAGATCTGCCATCATCCTCTGTTGCTTACTTTGGCAGCTGAAACTGACTATGAAGTAATATATGTTCATTTAGCTTCAGACAGTTCACTACTACTTGAAGACTGACTGAAGAGACATAGTATCGTCGTAGGTGCAATGTATTGATTGAAAATGCATTCAACAGTATAGGACAGTCACAGCAGAAAGGTATCTTGAATCTCAATCAACAAAGAAAAAGGCCGTAAAATATGTACGAGGAAAGACGTAGGTTTGAACCAAGAGAGAATCCGTCCATGCAACAGCCCCCAAAACTGGAAGGATTAAAGACAATAGAGAAGGTAATAAGGGTAGTACAGCTTTCTAGCCCAAATGAAATCAGACCTTGCTTCCACCTAAAATATACTGGTATCACAGAATGGAAACCAACTCCATGCCCATATTGGTGAGCGAGCCATGTTCACTTAGATTTCATTCCAATTGAGCGACATCGATTAGTCTGCTTCTTCGCCTTCATATGCGTTCGTCTTTTGGTGCGTCTCCGTCGTTGTTTGGAGAACGACGGCACTGATCGGTGCACGTCCTCAGGTTGCGAAGATTCGCACTTTCCGGTCGACACTGCCGGTGGCAATGACACATCTGATTGAGATCTTGTTGGCCGCGTTGGGATCTGATCTGACACCATTTGTTGTCGCGGTGGCCGCCGGTGCTCCATTGGTCTCCGATTCGCCATTGGCTCCCCCATCTTTGATTAATGGCGGTGCCCATCGGAGGCATGTGACAAAATGTCCGTGGGCATCAGAGATGACCCTGACGCACTTGCATTCCTGGGTCAAATCCCAGCAGCGGATAGTCTTGTCGTCTGCAACCGATAGAAGATGTTTACCGCCTGGATGAAAAGCGAGCGCACGAACCCAGTTGTCATGGCCCACAAGCGTTTTGATAAGATTGCCCCGTGAATCCCATAGCCGGATAGTTTTGTCCCGAGACCCAGTGGCGAAAAATTCAGCTGACGAGGAAGCCGGCGGCGGTTTCTTCAAGCCGGAAAGAACCGCAAGATGTGGATAGCTGGCAGCAGGAGCAATAGCAACACATTCAATGACATGTTCGTGCCCGAGGAATGTCGATTTGGTTTCCGCAGATGATAGATCCCACAAGCGAGGAATCCGGTCATCGCCCGCCGCGAAGAGGAACCTTCCGTCGAGAGATGGCGCAACGGCACGTACCCAGTCCACATGTCCTGACAATGTCTTCACACAATATCCGGTCGTTACATCCCATATCCGCAAAGTCTTATCTCGTGATGCGGAGACCAAAAGATTTCCCGACATAGGCGAGCCTGCCGCGCCAGATGGGATGAATCTCACCGAGGAGACACTGTGATCATGACCTGGCAAGGTCCTTATGTTCTTGTAGTTATCAGATGGATCCCATAGCTTGATTGTTAGATCCGATGAACAGGACGCCAGAAGTGTTCCGCCGCGGGGCCCACCATAATCGACGTCTAGCACCGCCTTGGTGTGCCCCTTGACGGTCCGTTCTAGTTCCCCGAGCTCCCAATCCCAGATCTTGATCGTCGTATCATCTGAGCCGGATGCGAGGGAAGAAAACACTGGGTGGAACGCAACACATGTGACAGGGTCTCGGTGGCCCTCGAGTATATGGCGGGCAGGGGATCGCGGTAACCACGATGTAGGGTCCTGATTCTTTCGCAATAGTGAAGTAGGCGTTGCAGAGTCTAGTTCTGACTGGAGTGCCGCGCATCGGGACTCAAGGTCCATGATCTGATCAGCCCAAAGCGAAGACGATGGTCAGTGCTATCCTGCATTCATGACGACGAAAAATGAGATCGCGCAGCCCTAGGAACCAACCTTCTTCTGCAAGCGGACCACACTGGTCCATTTCTTCTCTAATAGCCCCTCATACTTCTTGAGTGTCGCATCGTCAATTGAAACCGAATCGCCTAGCTCCGCTCGCAGAGCAGCGGAACTCTCAGTTAGGTTCACCGAGGTAAGATAGGCGATAATGGATTTGTGTCTATGGAGAAGATTTTGAGCAATGTCAGCGTCACACCCTCTCCTCCTTAGTCTTTTCCAGTTATTGCAACCCAGGAGCAATGACGTACAGCTCCTCTGCCTGCCGCGCCGTGAGTAGCTGGCTCATGATCAACGGCAGTTTCGTGCGCAGTCTCTCCAAGCTAGTCTGGCCCTCTGCATGCACTGCTGTAGCCTCGTCGACCGAGACAGGTAAATTACTTAACGGTATACCGTGCGGTCGTTCGCAGGAGACGTGAAGTCCTTTAAGCTGGCTCCTATTGGCAATTGATCTAGGAATTGTATGCGAATGATAGTCCTGAGCCGGGCGGTGAGCCAGCTGGATGTCAAGAGGGGGAGGGTCCTGTTTTGCGACCGAGGGGTGGGTAGGGGAGGGGACAACGTGGGAGTCGTATCTGTTGTCAGAGCGGATGGATATACTTTATGCTATGGACGGGAGGTGATTAGTGGTGATAGCGCAGAATCAAGCCCAGGCGTAGAGAATTAAGAATTGATATGATGCTGGTTGAAACAACCGTGGGGAAATCCTCAGATTGTTTGTTTAGTTACACAACAGCACAGTTGGGCATGTGTTCCCGCGGGCTTGAATGCCAAGGCAGCCAGTCCACCCAATCTTTGGGTCGCGAAATCACCACAGCGACTTGTTGGTTGTTTACTGTCCGATTCTATCAATCATCATCTGCCTCAAAGTGGCACGTTCTCCTAGACGATCACCACACCTTTTCGTCCTCTTATTTTGTCAAAGATATTGGAAGAGGTGATTCAAGATTGACTGAAGGGTTTATTTTCATCTCTTCAGGTGACAGTCGTGCATGTCTTGATACACTCAGGACTGACCACTACTTGAAAGATCCACAACAGGCGACCCCTCCGCAAACGACCCCTCTAAGGTACGTTCCTGGCCTTTTCCTGTTGCATGAAGTCAACAGCCGTTTGTTGTCTAGCCTGAGGCTACTCGTAGCTCTCGACGACTTTGTATAGATTCCTGCATGTTGCGCTTCGGCTGTTTACTGTTCTGTTATGCCATGCCACTTCCGGTGGAATGAAGCTAACTGTACTCGCTTCTCAATTCTAGTGCACCTTCTAGCTAATAACATTACCCACGCATATAATCTGTCATCATGGCTGAGGGGGAGGAGGACTTTTCGTCATTACCGTTGCCTGACCGGTTCTCTCACAAGGTTAAAAGCCCTTTACCCGATCCGATGTCTCCGGTCAAATCTCATCGATGACCAAAATGCTGACAATCTTCCGCATGTGTCTAGAATTGGAAAGTGCGAAAGGAAGGTTATGAAGATGCCAAGCAGCAGTTTGAGAAGACACCCGATGAGTCGGATCCAGTTTTTGTGCCATTTCTACAAGATCCAGGTCTCTGGAAAGGGGCAGTGTCAGATTCCAATGTAGCTGCTCAACAGGAAGGTCTTGCGTCATATTGCTCTTTTCTCAAATATGGGGGTGTGCAGGCTTGTACACGGTATGTCTAGCCTTAGCACTGTGCCTCACATTTCACCCCGGTCCAACTTTGGATATAGCTGACAGGGGTTGCGCAGAACTCGCGGATCCACGATAGGTCCTATTGTCGAAAAAGGACTTCCCTCAACCAGACCGGCGGCAAAAGCAAATGCGCTTGAAGCTCTTCTACTCTGTGTCGAATTAGATAAGGCAGATCCGGTTATTGAGGAAATAGTCCCTATCTTGTCGCACAAAGTACCCAAGGTGATTGCAGCGGCATTAAGCGGATTAAAAGCCATCTATCACAACTTCGGCTGCAAGATTGTCGATCCTAAACCAGTCCTGAAGGCCTTACCCAAAGTATTCGGGCACGCAGATAAAAACGTCCGTGCGGAAGCGCAGAATCTCACAGTCGAACTGTATCGATGGTTGAAAGAGGCTATCAAACCACTGTTCTGGGGAGAGCTTAAACCTGTTCAGCAGCAGGATCTCGAAAAACTGTTCGAAAACGTCAAGCAGGAACCTGCGCCAAAGCAAGAGAGATTGACAAAAGCGCAACAGGACGCGATGGCTGCAGCTAGTGCTGCTCCAGAAGGCGGTGATGGCGACGCAGAAGCTGGAGAGGTCTACGCAGATGAAGATGATGGCGAGGTAGATGCGTTCGATCTTGCTGAGCCGGTCGACGTCTTCCCCAAAATACCAAAGGACTTTAATGAGCAATTGGCATCATCGAAGTGGAAAGACAGGAAAGAGGCGCTGGACGCTCTGTATACTGCACTGAACGTTCCACGAATCAAGGACGGGCCGTTTGACGATATTGTTCGGGGTCTTGCAAAATCCATGAAAGATGCAAATGTCGCAGTCGTGACTGTCGCCGCCAACTGTATCGATCTCCTCGCAAAGGGTCTGCGGGGTGGCTTCGCGAAACACCGATCCACGATCATGCCGCCTATCATGGAACGATTGAAGGAGAAAAAGCAGACCGTCGCAGATGCTCTAGGGCAAGCTTTGGATGCGGTCTTTGCATCGACGAATCTATCGGATTGTCTAGAGGAGATTCTAGAATTTCTCAAACATAAGAACCCACAGGTGAAGCAGGAAACCCTGAAATTCCTGATTCGCTGCCTTCGAACTACTAGAGATGTTCCATCGAAAGCTGAAGTGAAAGCCATTGCCGATGCCGCCACAAAATTGCTGACTGAGTCCACTGAAGTCAACCGTGCAGGAGGAGCTGAAATTTTGGGTACCTTGATGAAAATCATGGGCGAGCGTGCAATGAACCCTTACCTGGACGGACTTGATGATATTAGGAAGACAAAGATCAAGGAATTTTATGAGACCGCCGAGGTAAAAGCGAAAGACAGACCGAAGCCCATCGTTGGGCCGCCAAAGGCCGTGCCTGCCGCCGGCAAGAAGGTTGTTGGAGGGAAGAAGCCTGCTCTGGGAACGAAGAAGCCTGCTCCAGCTGCTACGGCGCCTCCACCAGAGGAGCCTGCACCGACCCTTTCTCCTCCAAAACCCGCTACAAGGTCGATCCCTTCGAAGTTGGGTGGAGTTCCCAAGCCTGGTGGACTTCCCACTCCAGGCGCTGGACTCAAGCTTCAAAGAAAGCTTGGTGGTCCTGGTGGCCTTGCATCCCCACAGCGTCGGGTCATCTCCCCTCCTTCGGAAGAACAGCCTTCCGCGCCAGCTGCACCGAAATTTGGTCTTGGGAGAGGGCTTGCAGGCCGTCCCATAGCCAAACCCTCGGCTGCTCCTGAACCAGCTCCAGCTCCAGCTGCGCCACCCCAGGTGAGCGGGATTTCTGCCATCGAAAGGGCTGAACTCGATGAATTACGCCTTGAAAGAGAAAGGTTCCTTCGAATGATTGAGGACTTGAAGACTGAAAGAACTCGACTCAACTCGCAAGTGACGGAGCTTCAAGATCAAAATGCACAACTCATTGAGGATCATACAAGGGATGTTCTAAGTATCAAAGCCAAGGAAACGCAGTTGGTTCGAGCCAGAAGTGATGCAGAAGCGGCTGAGCAGACGGTTCAGAAGCAGCAGAGGGAAATTGATCGTCTAAAGCGTGAATTGGCCAGAGCTCTCAGGGCCAGCGCTCAGAGTCCTCCCAATGGATTTTCGGATAATATAAATTTGCCAGTACCGGAGACGTCGGTATACCATGAAACGGGTATCAACGGTTATGGTGCCGTTCCCAGAACCGGCCTCCACATGGGAAGTCGCTTTGATGGTGGGCGACCTCGGAGCTACGTGTCTGCCAGTCCAAGTGAGGAGAAAGAAAACACCGATCTGGAGTCACCAGGACGCGGTAGCAGAGACGGAGGCCTTGGTCGACGGAAGCTCAGCCCTTCCTTCGGAACCAACTACTCTGGGATGGGCAGTCCAACAAGATCGTCCATACCAGGGTCTGGTAGTGCTTCTGGAGAGGAGCAACCGATGAGGAGCTCAGAACCCGCGGAGAATTGGAAGAGAGCCGCGGAAGTCACCAGCCAACTCAAGGCGAGAATTGAACAAATGAAGGTATGTCTTTAACCATCTCTGTTCGTTTGTGAATCTATCTCTGATCGATCTTACTAGGCAAGACAAGGTCTGTCGCGAGGCCCTGCGCAACGCTAACGGCTCCTCCATGGATGATTTTTCAATTCTATAAGCCATGACATGATTTTTGTTCTTTCTTATGACAGCAGGCTTCTTGACCTTGGTGTTGGCCAATACCCGGCGTTCGTCTTTCTCTTTTCCAATTCGGAGGTCGTTTCTCCCCTTGCACTTCTTTCGGCCGCTTGTTCGGGGACTAGCTGTGGTGCTAGGGAAACAGTCATTTGATTGCATTTGTCGGGGTCTGCTTCTTCTATTGTCATGCCTCTGATGTATAAATTTGCAGCATGCTTGCGCGCGGATTGTATTTTATGGATACGGGTCGTTGGAAATTAGGTATACATGGAAAATTAATGGGTACTCGAAGGAAGTTTATGAATCCAGAAGTCTAGGGTTTCAGTCTCTTCCGCCATCATGATTCACTCGAAAGGAAGAACGTTGTACAGCATCGGAATAAAGTTCTACACTACAACAGATATGGTACACGCTAGTAACATTAGCTAGCTTAAGCCTTGTTCTACTTTGCAGACAGATATCACATGCATGAATGCTCAACCTCAATTATGCTCTACGCATGGTTTGCTAATTGATGTCTGAAAATGCATTCATGGGTATCTGCGACGTGTACATAAAAAGAAAACAAGGTGGGCCATCAATATGGATTGGAATTGAGAGGGTGCCGGAGTGCTCCACCCATCTAAGCTAAAATGCCGTCAACAAGTCAATATGAGCCTCAGAACACCATTCCCATTTCCCAAAGTGTTTCAACTTTTGATTACATCCATCCCCTGTGGAGAGAATAAAAAGAAAAGGACCGCGAAGTCATAATGTCGTCCGGAAAAAACCGTCAATCAAATTGATCAGGCTTTAAACTCTGACGGCAGCCTCAGCAGCCTTGCGCTTCTTCTCCATGCGGGCAACG
This sequence comes from Aspergillus lentulus, assembly GCF_010724455.1. The sequence continues at coordinate 41,927 of NW_022983987.1, read as the reverse complement.
GCCTTGGAGCCCATGATACCACCACCCCAGTGGCGGCGAGACTCCTCGTACTTGTCGGTGTAGCCCTCCTTGATGGTGGAGAGGAGCTTGGAGAACTCAGCCTTGTCCTCGGCGCGAACCTCGGTAAGAGCAAGGACAGCGGCGGTCTGTGTGGAAGTGTGACGTTAGTGCACGTTACAGGATATAAATAATGTGATGAGTTTATCTTACCTTCTTGTGGACAACGGTACCGAGACGAGCCTTACCCTTGACAATGGCATAGGGGACACCCATCTTGCGGCAGAGAGCGGGAAGGAAGACAACCAGCTCAATGGGGTCAACGTCGTGGGCGATCAGAACAAGGGAAGCCTTCTTGTTCTCGACCAGGCCGACAACGTGGTTGAGACCGTACTTGACGTGGTAGGGCTTCTTGGAGACATCCTCCTTCTTCTTGCCCTCGGCAACAGCGGTAGCCTCAGCGTGGAGACGCTCCTTCTTCTCGGCCTTGGTCTCAGGGCGGTACTTGTTGAGGAGCTTGAAGGCCTGGGCAGCGGTGTTGCGGTCCAGAGTGTTCTGGAACTGAGCAATGGCAGGGGGAACCTTCAGGCGGAGGTTCAGGATCTTCTTCTGGCGCTGAAGGCGGACATACTCGGGCCACTTGACGAAGCGGGAGAGGTTGCGCTTGGGCTGAACGTCCTGGCCAATACCGAAGTTGCGGGGGCGGCGCTCGATGAGAGGGTTCTAGAAGTTGTTAGCAAAAGCAATTCTTTCCAGAAGTCTGAGTAATGACTGCATACCTTAGCGCCCTTCTTGGTAACGCCAGCCTTGCCCTGGGGGTAAGGGAGAGGGGCGGCCTTCTTTCCGGACTTAGGAGGCTGTCATTGAGAAAAGAAGATCAGCGAGTTGTCCACCAATTGCTGCATCTTCTTTGAACTCTAGAGAGAACACGAGAAAGAGTCCAAAGACAACTTCTGTGACTCCAGCCAAATCATCGCCGGTGCACGCATCTCAGGAGAGAATTGTGCGACCAACGGAATACGCCACGACCCTCGCGAAATGAGGTAGACAATTTCTTGTCTCACGACATGTCGCAAAATGATCGACAGCTCTACAAAGAGAGATTCGAATTGGATGTCAAGGGCTTACCATTTTGTCGACTGAGTTCCGCAACGGTGCTGGGTGACGGGATTGACAGACAAGGGAAGAGAAAGAAAAGTTGAAGCTCTTTTTTGATCATCGAGAAGAAAAGCCGCCGTTGCGTTTGTGGGTCGCGCTAGTGCGGAAAAACTATTGGCCGTGTTCTGTTGCTGGCTTTGGTCACATGCTCTAGGGTTAACCCTTCGTGTTTCGAATCTCGATTGCTGCCTGAACTTATGCCTGCACCTTAAGGCAATAAATATAGAGTACGGCGTGATCAGAGAGGTCTGACCTAACAAAGTGTGATCGAGTCCATCTAGGTATAGAATCGAATATTGTCCCCATTATCTATGTTTGGGGACACTTAAAGTTATCTCATAGCCATCATATGTACAGAATGCGAATCCCAAGCCAGACGCCGTAGCCGTAGATGCAACCAAATTACCCGATGCCCTGTAGCACTCGAGCAAACAAATATGGGAAGCACGATATTCAACGCCAAGCACCAAGCCCTGAGAGCCCTCCTCGCCCAAGGCCGGAGCTGGCTGCTTGTATAGCCTTCTTTTTACCTAGATTGCCTTCCTGTTCTCGCACGCCTGCAACAATCTTGTCGATATTAGTCTCGACCACGACACCACCGACAATCATCTCACTGAGTACCGCGTGCATTGTCTCGAACCCGAAGATAAGATCCAGCTCGCAAACGTTCTCAAATATCCGATCCAGGGCTTCCACGAAAACTTGTATTAGATCGATGAGCGCAAGCGGTGACTCGGTGGATGTGGATATCATGATGAAAGACAAGGTGGCATAGGTGCGGTAGGTGACTTGCGTAGGAGCATCGGAAGGACCATTTGCTGCGCTTGAACGCGCGCCTTGCGAAAGCAATGGAGGAAGTGGTAGGAAGTTGCAGGCACTCGGCGGACGCTGTGCCACCAGATCGTAGATTTGGGCAATCAGTGACTGTTTCGTTTGCGTATCCTAACCGCGACGCAGAGGCTTATGTCAGTCAAGTTCAATTTCAATCGAGCCCATCAGGACCCGCGACGTCCAGGACACTCACGATTTGTGTATAGAATTTGGTGAGGCGCGGCTGTCCATTATTGTTGAAGACGAGGACGGCGTTGATCATGTTGGGCGCAATACGAAAAGTATTTTCAGCCTTCCTCGGGTACTAAAAACCAGAACAGTGTGGATGGCGACCCCTATATGCGCACAGTAGTCAAGACTCTTCAGATAGGGGATCAGAACAGAATTGACGTAGAGTTGGGCTCTTGGAACCTTGGAGCTTGCTTATCGCACTGATGCGGCGGGGCCTCGTATCAGCGGAGACCCCTTGGATCCCGCTCGGATCACTTTCTCATTCGACGGCATCATGTTTGAGCTAAGATACTTTCTGCAAGCTGAATCTCACCTTACAGACAAAAAATCATACATCATAATGAAGACCAGACTCTACGTCTGCACGGCCTGTATGCGCAGGAATTTCTCAACCTCTCTACGTCGCCGAAATTCACCAACAGCTGTTGCGCCCTCCAATCTCCGAAATGCGCCCAAACTCCAGCTTCGCGATCTGACTCCCTCTGACCTCTCTTACTACTGGGATACACGAATACCGAACGAATCTCAACTTTCCTTCGCGGATAAGTTCTTTACTCCGTCGCGGCATTCTCCAGTCAAATTATGGTCCGCCAGCAAATTCCGCACAACGCCTCTCTCGTCGCTCGAACCCGAAGTGGCTTTCCTTGGCCGCTCGAACGTCGGAAAAAGCTCGTTACTCAATGCCATAATGGGGAAGGAGATGTGCTGGACTTCATCTAAGCCTGGGAGAACCCGGGAGATGAACGCGTTTGGGATTGGAGGGACTAAAGGCGGCGAATCCAAAATTGTCCTCTTGGACATGCCAGGGTATGGAAAGGGAAGCAGGACGGAATGGGGTATTGAGATTTTGAAGTACCTCCAGGGACGCCGCCAGTGAGTCGCTCTTGTGCATTAATGATGGGTACCTGGTACTGACTTTGGCCGCGATATGTAGGCTTCGCCGGGCATTTATCTTAATAGACAGCCTCCACGGAATCAAAAAGAAAGACGAGGACATTCTCATGCTATTTCGAAAATACGCCATCCCCCACCAGATTATCCTATCGAAAGTCGACAAGGTATTAGCAAAGAGAAAAAAGCAGGTTAAGAGCGGCGCATCCGTCGCCAATGTCGCCGCGCTAAGGAACCTGCTTCAAGATCTCAGGCCAATAGTTCAACCTGACGGTCGTGTCGAAGGCCCTGGCGCTTTGGGTGAAATCCTCACATGCAGTGCAGAGACACCTACTGGGCCAGGACAATTCCTAGGCATCAGTGCCATACGATGGGCCATATTATCTGCTGCCGGGTTTGATGGCAATGTAGAAGTGAAAGCTGAGTCTATACCGTCCAGCTCGTCCGTCCCAGGCGCTTCGGCAGCTCCACCATGATCGATTGGGACGTCGTGTGTTCGTTCAGATCTCAACCGACCCTCGAGATTATGAGGAATCTCAAGCGCTCTCATACCGCATACTTTATAGACAAGCCATTGCGCACCTGCCAATGTGCAATTTAGAACTCTAGGACTCATTTCTGCGAGGCTCCTTCCTTGTCGTACGTCCAGTCAATTGAATTACATCTTGCGAATTGCCCTGCGCAGGATCTTCTCCCGGGTTTTGGGTATGCCAGACAATGGAGAAGTCGACAACTGATGGTCCCCAGAATACAACCGGTGTCATCCTGTCCTCTTTAGACTCGGCAAGGCGTTATACTACTGGCCAAGTCAAATTGATCGCCAATATTCCGTCTAGCTCAAGCTTGTTCTAGCACACACTTCTGACTCATATTCTGAGGGCGATACGTCAAGTGATGGTGTACTCAAGTTCATCCTTTATAAGGCTACCTCTTCCAGCAAAAAAGCCCTACCGCATGAGATAGTACAACTGCACCTTATGAGTATAAATGCAAGAATTCAATTCACTTTTCAATGATCGTGAAAAAGAAGTCATAGAGAGTCTATGAACAAAATTTTCGCCTGCTGAAGCACGAATGGAAGCAGGAGAAAACAGTCAAGCGCCGTGTGCATCAGAACGGGTCTGCCCAACTCACCCAACAACAATTGATCATAATGCATATAGGAAGGACGTTTAAACATGGAACAAGAGATATGAATGAAAAATGATAGAAGAGAGTAAATGAAGTGAGCTGGGGCTAGTAAATCATTGTTTTCGAAAGTCAAAACGCCATTTCCGTCATTTCCCAGCATGACAAGATGCTGACCACGCTATGCAAAGCCTCTCGTTAAACAACAAGTCTGTGGATAAAGGGTATCTAAACATTTCATGGCTTGAAAGGCAGAGAGGAAGAGGAAGTAGAACAGGAAAAAGAATAAAAGTGACAAACGTTGGCTGATCTGGTGACCGAGGTGCTCCGAGCCATGCCAGCTGGCGAAGCACTGACGAGCCCAGTAGTTTAAATCAACGGCGTCAACCGTCAGATAGATCGTAATCTTCGTCAGCATTGTCACCGATCTCCTGTCCCCATCGGTTGACAACTATCCGTCTCCCCAACTGATCCTCCGGGACACCGTCACGGGAAGCTCCAAAGTCGAGGACCTGAAGATGGTTAACAAGGATGATGGCAAATTAAGAGACACTTCCACGACTTACTTCAATATACGTCAGAGCGTCGCGCTGTACTGCAGCAACGCATCTTCGATCATTGAATTTGACCTGCCATACACCGCTCAGGTCTGTGAGAAGATCTCGAACGCACTCTCCATTCCGCACATCCCACATCTTTAACGTCCGATCAGATCCCGAGATCACCTTCTGGCCATCATGCTGAAAGCAGGTAATGGCACCAGTATGCGCGCTCAGCCTGCTCTTGCATTGACCAGTTTCAGGATCCCAGATCCTCAAGGTAGAGTCTGCAGCCGCAGAGACCAAACGGTCGCACTTCAAATCAAGAAGACCTACAAGTGAACTATGACCTTCTAGATTGTAAATGATCGAGCCAGTATCGAGAGACCACACTTTGACTGTGTTGTCCATTGAACCGCTGATGCATCGATTTCTTTTGTGGTCAAGTACAACGCTGTACACCTTGAGTGTATGGCCCTGAAGTCGGTGAATAGTCTCTCCAGTCGATATTTTCCACACTCTCACGGTACAATCATAACTCCCGCTAACCAGAGTGTCACCGTGCGCAGCGATCGCACGAACAGAGTGCTGATGACCAGTAAGGACACGGATGAAATAAGGGCAATCGGTATCATCGGCATGGGGTCCACTCTGGTAGTACACCGGATCACCTGGTTTTGGGAGTTTCCAAACTCGCAAACTAGAGTCGCGGGAACCAGTTATGATGATTGGTTCTTTAGGCATCATTTCGGGTGTGCCGTCAGCATTGCTACCAACTTGGACCGGTAGAACAATTTGCAGACAACGCACTGTCGAGGTATGTCCATGGAAAATTTGGGTGCATCTTGCCCTTTCGATATCCCAAACTCTCACCGACCTGTCTGTGGATCCGGACACGAGAGTGTTGCCATGATATTCCAGGGCCCAAACCCCTCCCTCATGGCCTTCCAGAGTCGCTCTCAAGGCGCCCGTCTTTGTATCGTAGACGTTAATGTTTGTGTCGTCACTTCCTGTCAGAACCTTGTCGGTGTCAAACTGGAGGCAAGTAACTACGTGGCGATCATGAGCGCGAAAGGCAATGTGCTTCGGTTTCACATTGGGTTTCATCCAGCCTTTATGAATCGAATGATGGCGCTGGTAGAGGGACTTGAACAAATGAAGACCCCTGAGGGACGGTAGGCCAATTTCCGGGTATGGGACAGCTGCAGCTGCAGCATTCGCAGCTGCATATGGTCCCTCAGCTGCAGTTACTCCGTTTCTCCAACCTGAGGAGTCCGAGGAATCGGTATTACTAGAGGAAATCTTTCTCTTCGCGTATTTCCGACCTGAGATGCGAGTGGCCTTCCTTTTCGGTCGACGACTTACAGACAGAGCCCGTTCACCGGACTCTCCTGGCAAGGAAGAGAAGGCGGACCCCGGAGCGCAATCTGGTTCAGGTTTTATTACTGCAGACGAACTCAGATCTTTTTCCCAGTCGTCATCCCCATGCGGAAACTGCCACCCCCAACCTTCTTTGATTGCACGTTCCAACTCACCATCTGTGAGAACGTATCCATCCCTGTCAAATAGATCTTTCCAAGTCTTCTCATCCGAATTGATGATATGCCTCCATTTCTTGGACACTTGTGCTGCACGACACATGGTTTGAACGTCGAAATACTTGACAATGTTGAGGCTAAGCTCCAGAGGAAGAAGCGCGAGAAAATCGCACTTCAAAGCTGGATTCACGACGTCGGCCACAAAATGCAGTGTTGGCTTGGGGCACCTCCTCAAAAACTGATACATCAAGTAAGTTTTCAGTTCTTCGGGAACCGAGTCAAAAAAGTCCAGTACACTGGGTATGTCCATCAAAGACGAAGTATGACGATTTTCCGTAGCGCCCGGCAGGTTTCCAGACCTGGAAGGAGACAAATCATGGTTCTTCGAATCGTCCAAGTGCCGTATGTTTGAAAGTCGGGAGGCATTATTATCGAGGCTTGAGTCCGTATCCATCTCTTGGTCTTCCGCCGACTCAAATGAAGAATCCACATTCATCGCATTCAGGGCAGCCACAGGCGACAAACTGGGGCTGGGTAAGCACATGTCGTGGGCAACAAGATTTTCAATAGCTGAAATCTGGGATGCAGGTTCCGTTGGTGCCTGCTGAAACGACTCTTCCGACCCGTCGTAGTCAGTGCCTTGGCTTGCAGTGTTCACGCCCGCAGCTCCATCACTATTTACCGCCGGACTAGCAAGTTGGGGTGCCGGCCTCGACGACGCGTTGTCTCTATGTCGACTAAGAAGTCGATCTCTCTCCCAAATAGCTGCCTTAGCGTGGAGTGCGCGGAGTTCTCCTTTTCCTAATACCGATTCTGCACCAGGATCCTGCAATACTTCCTGGCTTTCAACTTCTGAAGACAGAGGCGAGCGCAGTAAGGTCTCTCTGCGGGGTATGGCCGCACTATGCACTCTTCTTCGAGGCATCGCGTAGTCACTCAAGTTGTAACCGCTGGATTCGGTCTCCGGAGTTGCCAAGCCAGCCGTGTATGTGGCTGAAGAGAGATGAGGACGGATCTGGCGAAATGAGGGCTCCGATGGAAGTCTACCTGGACGTAGCCTTGTGAAAGATTGGTGGGAATCTACGACTGATGCTGGCCGACGTTTCGCGCTGGACGGGTTGGACGGCTGGCTGGATAATCGAGCGGATGCTAGACGACGGGAGCTTTGGGCATTATCTGAAGTAGTGTATGAAGTGACGGATTGCACAAAACCATTCGAGGCTTTCAACGCGTTGTTTGTCTCGTTCACCTGTTGAAGTCAAATCAGCCGACAGAATGTTCAGGACACGTAATGTAGTACGCATGTAAGTAAACGGAAACAGAGTGAAGTCACGCTCCGATGGATCTAATTTGGGAGTGCCGTACCTCTTTGACAGCCACTCTTGCATCTTCCGGCTCGTTGAAAACGACGGTTTTCCCGCCGAGTTCGAATTTGATGTTCCTCAGAGACGTAGGAGTGGGAGAAGAGGCCAGGGGATATAGCTTAGGATCGAGATCCCTCGTCGCTCGAGGAGATTTGATGACGAGGGGAGGAAATGTGGTAGTGGTAGTGGTTGTGGTAGTCACGACAGTCGTTCGAGTAGCAGGAGCGAAGGAAAATTGGCCAATAGTACTATTGGCCGCTCGATGATCCAGGTCATTGTTGACATCTAGTTGGTCCATGTTGAATTTCTTGCTGCTGACAACGTTCGCTGGAAGGTAAACGGAGAGTGGGACTGAGGCGGGAGACGCGTCTTGACTCGCTGATAGAGGGTCAGATCGATAACAACTGTTGATCTATTCACCTAATGCGGTGACGACACGAAGCGAGTCTTGAACGGTGGCAGAGCAAGACAACCAGCCTTCAGGGAAATTAATGACCAGTTGTGGGGAGAGGGCACGGTGTCTGATAGCACGATAGGCTCGCAGAGACAGTGTTGATGCCCTGAAACCTTGGATGAAAGAGCGAGAGGATAATTCAGAACATGGTTGTCATAAGAGAGTTCCCGTGAGAAAGAGGGGGGCAACGAGTGGGAGAGAAACGGTGGTGTTAGCAAGGATTGAAATGCTGCAGCTGACAAGAAAGATGTTGGAACAGTTGGGCGGCGGAGAATGATCGAGGGAGCTGGACCATCACTGGGAGGTGGTTGGTCGTGCCTCCTCTGGCAAGGCTTTTTGGCGCTTCTCCGAGGCTAGTAAGGACTAAGGCACCCACTGCGGTACCTACTAGTTAGACTCGATGGAAGGGGGTTATCGGTATGATGATAAGTGATAACGATCGGGCGCATAAGTAAAAGAGGATTGAAAGAGGCTTCGCAAGGGCAAAACGTAGGGAAATAAACCAAACAAACAATCGATATTTGGGGTAGAGCGATCTCCAGAGGAATTTCGGATGACGAGGGCGAAATCAGGGAAAAAAAATCTCGATTATGAGGCAAGACGGGTTCATAATTTTGCCGTCCTAGTTACATAAATAGTGCCAACGAACGATTATCACCTTGAGAACTTCCCTAGAGACTATAAAAGTGATAAGGGTCCATTCTCCCTTTATAAGACATACAGAGTAATTTCCTTAATTGGCTGTCACACATCTAGAGAGAACAAAGTACCTAGGTCATATACCGGAGATCCTTCGAGTAAGAAAGAGTTCCAAATATTTACGCCTAGACTTCTGCTACTGAAACTACATCTTATACTGCCCTACAGAGCAAGGACACACTGACTATATCTCATAATCTCACTCGCAGCCATGATCAGTATTATGACATGAAACTTAGCTGTTCCATCATACGGATCACTTATCAACCTCGCTCTAGAAAATATGTATGCCATTGCCACTCCATGACCACAGAACCACACGTGATATAGTGGGGCGGAATGAAGTTCTGGGGCCCTGATTCTCAAGATTCCTGACAGGTAAAAAGAATAATTCCAGTAGACAAAAACGGCCTTTGCGGGACTAGAATTTAGAAAATCATCATAGCCAGAAGGTACTGCTCTAGAATCGGCAGAACCCAGCCTGGCTAGTGCTATGGTTCCCATCATCCTATATCATGTTTGTCATGCAGCAGATGACAAAGTCCAGAAGTTGACCCAAGGATTGCGGGGAAGAGGCCAGATAAGGTAAGTCTGCCATTACATATTGTGTGGAATCGGAACGCTATCTCTTTAAATGGTTCGCTTTAAGCCGACCTCAACCATCACGTACACTGCTCGGTTCAATATCAAATATGTGATATACTTGTCCAAATGCATTGTAGATAGTAGGTCCTGACGGAATAGTGTTTCGGTTTTCCTAAAATCATGTTTTTCGCGTCTTTTCAGGTGTGGCAGTATACCGAGTACGGAGTAGTCCTGCCATGCAAACTTTTCGGTCGACTATGAGCACTTACTCTCGAGGCATCGAAACGTGATCAAAGCTGAAGCTGCTGGATTGTCAACATACAGTTGAGACAAACTCAAGGGTGGGGACAGAATTGTGTTTCGATGCCTCGTCTTGAGGCGCAGGAACTGAGTATAGCATGTTTGGAGCATGCGACGTGTCTCAATTTAAGAGCAGAGGCCATGCAGCCGTTCTCGTTCACCCAATCCAGCCAGCCGCATCATTGAGACCAATGGGTGTCATTCACATATCAAGGGGCGCAGATATACTACAAGAAGGTCTTCCAATGCATTCGAACTCTTCTGGAAATGCTCGTGCTCGGTTCATGGTTGTGGTTCTTGGAGATATAGCTCTACTAGAAGAAGAACAAGAATGAGGCGTAGGAAGAGCTTCGGAAGAATCGAACAATATAGTTCGAATTTACAGCGAAGGGCTAAAGCAGGAACTCTTTCCAATATGTAAACCACGGATTATTGGAGTGAGCGCGCCAAGACCGGGAAACACATTGTCAAACATATCGTCACGGAGATACATTAGAGAGCTAAGGATGAAAATTTCAAGGATAGCCAAACTGAAAAGATAAGCAGAATGCTGCAGAAGATTAAAATGTACAAAAGGAAAAAATAGAAAGGAAAATGGCTCCATAGGCAAGCCCTGGCTATCCTTAAGTCCCAGGGGCCCAATAGACAGGCACCTAGAAGAACGTCACTCAAGTGGTTGCATCTGGAATCTCCGATATCCCCGCTTCCCTACCATATATTGAAAGCTCATGATTCCATCCTCAGACTCTACCACCTGGGGTTGAAAGCAGAAAACTTAACTCACCAATACTTGGAGAGACTTACTATCTTCATTTCCCCTAAACTATGCACCCACCACCTGCGTCGATTGGCCTTGCTGGGTTGTAGCTGAGTCGTTGCCTGAGGCGTGCGGGGAGGAACCTCTACAGAAAACAGTTGTGAATCCCCAGAACCTTGACCATCGTCTTTCCCTCGCGTCACGATGACCTTGTTTTCAGGTCAACTCTAATTATCTTATCTGCAACCTTATTAACATCTGGCACGAAACCGCAACCAAAATCAGCTCCGCATTTTCCTTGTCTCTGCTGTTCTCAAACCACTTGCGTAGAGGGGGCCGTCAGAGAGATTGCTCAGAATGGCCCGAATCAAATTTACCGGGCCTGTGTCAACGGTCCAACTACAGCCAACTCCTATTCTCCAAGGCCTCATGTCAAAAGGTGACGTCTCTGTCCAGACTGAAAGGCAGGCGGAAGTGGAGAATATCTCGAGATCCATAGTTGAAGAGAGCACAGCCTTGAAACAGCAGCAAAGCCTGGAATTGGTACAAATCATGCTGCACGTCTCGGTGAGTACACCTGGCCGAGTCTGGTTTATCTCCTTACTAAGGTTAATCGGATGTTTATAGCTCGGGACGTTGTTCTATCTCCGGTCAGTTTGTCCTCACCTTGTGCCATATTAACAGACATCCTGATCTGTACTTCCCAAAGCGAGTTTCTACCGCTCCCGTGCTTCGACGATCGAGATCTGAAAGAGGCTCAGAGGGAAAACGCTTTATCATACAGAGAGTTTATAGATGGAAAACCGCACCCCGGAGGAACCGGAGTTCTTTCACAAGTCCCCTTCGGGACCGGGAGGAGGGGACAACCACTGAAGATCATCGTCCGCGATTCCGACCCCAAGGCTAATATGATACTCGATGTCCTGGTGCGTCTGCTGTCTACGTTGATCTATATTCAGACCATTGATGGGAGTAGGAAAACGGCATATTTGATGCGCTCAAGAGAAATGTCCTCGGTGCTATTCAATTCACCATTCTTGTTGACAAAGACAAGCCAGAAAATGTCTTGGAGACCTATACTTTTACTTTCAAATACTCGAAAGGTTCTGGCGGTGTGAACAGTCGCCTTGAGAGTCTGTCGATCAATCCTGTGGGCTGTGTCGCCGATTTGAAGTCTGCTCAAACGGCCAGAGTCGGTCTAGAGACGATAGTTCGAAGACTGATTACACTCAGTACCTTCCTACCGAACCTCCCACGTATTCTCCTCCTCTGTTATATGAAAGACGTACTGGCTAATTCTTTGACAGATAAAAGGAATCTGGGAATCCATTTATTCTATACCGATGACTGTCCCCCGGAGTACGAGCCTCCCGGGTTCACCGGCGCGATGAATGACGTGATCAAATATCCACTTAATGAGAACTGGAGAAAGGAAACCCAGTCTTGCGGAGCAATGAATAGCGGATGGCATACGTAGGCGTCTTTTCCCGCCAGAGTTATTTCCCTTACTAATTTTATAAGGGTGGGACTGAAAGTGACGTCCCTCAAATGGACGGGACCCGACCCAGAGGGGTCGGAAATTGTACCGAAGGTGCCCATGGACCTCGAATATAGAGACGTGGTGCACCGATCTGAGGACATTGGACTTGCCGAGGAGAAAATCAACGAGGATGACTTGAAAATCCGATGTAAGAATTGTCATCTAAAAAGTGATGACTTCAGGCGAGGCTTACCTTTAACAGCGGTTCGTTCCACCGACATGTCTCAGGAAGCAACCCAAGATATCACTGAAAGAGAGAAGTTGCAGATGATGATTCCTGTAAGCAGTCCGATTGAAATCATGAGCATAGATTACATAGCTCACCAAATCAGACCCAGAGGACATCCCCTCTGCCGGACAGCGAACTCGTTCCGACCCAACCGATCAATCCCAGACCCGTAGTTGACCATGTCGATAAGGGAGACGCGCATCCAGGCCATGGGACTATACTGTCACAGAAAAAAGTTGCCGAGATCCAGAAGCACGTTGGGCCACGAGATAGGACTCTCGGCGAGGGCAACGAGAATCAGCAAAGCGTTCGATGTCAATGCGGATGGGATGGAGAGGAATCGGAAATGGTAAGCTTGTTATGTTTTGCAAATGCTGAATGCTAAGTCTAGCAGATTGAGTGTGTTTTCTGCCATTCACGTCAGCATGCCGCATGCTACGGATTTGACAGCTCGGACGACCCCAGAATTCCTGATGTCCATGCGTGCTATCAGTGCCTACTTGAGCCCAATGAGGTCCGGTTACTGAGCGAGATGACTAGTCTGGTGCTCTTGAGACGAGCCCTTAGGATCATTATGGATGAAGGCTATCCAAGTCATACTTCATTATTTACTCAGAAACTCCGTAAGTTCAACCGTCGGTGTCAACTGTGAATTCGACTGATGAGTGGCAGACTGCAATGGGCAAACTATTATTCAGATTACTGATATACTGAAAAAACAAAACATCCTTCAGCCGACTCCCGGTTACAAACAAAGAGGATTCCTCAGGAAAGGCTTGCCAAAATTCAAGATCTCGCCCTCGGAAGAAATCCAGCAGAAGATGAAAGAAGAAATACTCAACCCAATGGCAAAGATTGGGCATCACGTGAGTGTCTTCGTACCATGAACAGACTTCGAGTTCTAAGACTATTGTAGTATGTTCTACCTCGCTCCTTGGCCGGACCCGCTTCTCGAGATCAGGCTCCCGTTATAGGAGCAAATGTGGGAATAGACCAGGAAACTCCGAAACGAGCAGAGTCTCTCGGCAAACCGGCGGAGGAAAACTGTGCGCGCAAGAGAAAGCAATTGCCGCAGAGCCACGAAAATGATGACGACTCCGATGACCTTGATATGAACAGCAATCAGCCACCGACGCAGGCACAAGCCATTGATAGCCACCTCGGCGGAACCCACGAGTTAAAAGACACTCCTGTTGATAACTCAATGACTTCCCAGAAAGAAGGGCTCGATAGCCCATCGAGTAGCGAGGGCGCACTTCGACGTAGCAGCAGGAAAAGACGCAAAATCAGCAATTACTCTCGGCTGATTGATATCGGCGCTGCAACGAGCGAGGATGAACGGGTGCTTTGAAATAGATCTTGATTTTGTACGGTTTTGTGCGACGGGTGCTTGACCAAAATCAAGCCGGCGAATAAAAAATCACGAGTGCCCAAAGTCAGTTCCGAAGCTCTCAGCTCCGCAAGATTCAACCTGGAAGCAACTGGCCGTGCTGATGCTTTATTCAAGGAACGCCTTCTCATTCCTTTCGTGCACGCAGAGCTCCTGGCCTAAGGGTCACCCCTAGCCTTGTGGCCTAGGATCCCTCGATTCACGGGGAAAGGGGCTCAGTAAGGGTGACATAAAAGAGCAAGAGGAAACAGGAAGAAGAGAAAATGAAGAACTGCAAGAGTCGGGGTCTAGCTGAACGATGTTTGTGCGAATTATTGACATGATAGATGTATTAGTATCGAACCTTTGATCACAGCTTCTAACAATTGATATCTTGAGCAGCCAGCGTAGTCGTAGTGTCAGTCAGACTCAACTAGCCATGACCATCCTTATATTCCCGACCATTAACGAATTCAATTCTACACGTGAGAGCATGCAAAACAGGAAAAAATTCACACTCTATCATGAGGATATTAGCCCGTCGAGCTTCTGTGATTGAAGAGGAAATGCAGACCTGTTTACAGGAGTCCGTCTACCGAATCGAAGACACCGGACCCAACTTCCAACATATGCTGCTGACAATTCGACTTCATGATGCGTCCTCCTGTAGGATCTCTAGCTAGCTATGCCCGGAAGAATCCTCCCTAACTAGCTGCGACTCCTGCAGCCCCGCCTCGTTTGACCACTTGGCTGGAGCAGGGTTTTACGTGTTCAACTTGTCGAAAGATCGGTTTGCTTCCTATTGCCACAGCTGGCTATTTGTACTCACGCTTGAGAGCAGTCCTCCACAATTATTAAACCACTAGTGACCTTGAAAGACCATGTGTATGGGACAACGTGAGCTTAGGTCATCAGGGCTCCCAAGCCCAATTGAGGCCGCTGTTGAGACTGAAACCAGCTACGCAGCTTGATCGAGGCTTATTCATTCTTTACCTACCCAACAAAGGAGTCAAGAGCTGGAATAGGTTTTAGATCACAGTCGCAGAGTGCCGTATATGACACAGACCTGAGACATACGGAGTAACGGTGCCATGGGTCCATGAATGTGATGTATCAACAACGCCAAAGAGATCTCCGCCGATGGATCGATCCGATTCTCCGCGACAGTTCATGTTAGATATCACTCCATATTTCCGATATATCTTCGTGGCAGTATCCCTTGCTTCTTTGGCCAGCAATACTCCGTAGTTCAGGTGCTCTAGTCTGTCAAAGCTGCATGACGCCTGCAGATACTAGATAGATAGACAGAACACTGAGGAGGAGTGGTCGGTGGCTTAGGTGAAGCGACGGATTTGTCAGGATTCGGTAGATCTTCTGTTTATGTCTTTATGGCACTTATTGTGATTCTGGCTTCTGTGCTCTGTGAGAAATTTCTGTACCTGGTCCTATCGCCTGGACTCAGCTCTGCCACCCCTTGGGGCATATTGCAAGCAGTAGATTCAGCCGTATTTGAAATTCACGATTCAGCTTTCAACAATCGACCAAGTGGGTGAGTTGATCTACGCTTGTTCGCATTCCGGTACGTGCCACAGACCTTGATGCCGGGGTACGACAATCATTCGCATCTCATCCGTGGACTTTCAGTGACGTCCATTGCCCCTTCCTGGCATAAAGTTAATCTGGTCCGTGTGATTCTGGATGACGAGTGGGCTCAGTCGATCGTTCCCCTGTTCATCGTCTGTCGGTGGAGATGTTCTTCACCTTGTTTCGGAAAAAAAAGGCTAGTGTTTTTTAGAATAAGTCCTGGCCAGCACGAACATTGTCGGCGTGTTGCTGAGGCATTGGAGCTTCTCTGACTTGAACTGAGAAGCCAGTGATGCACATCTTGCCCTTATGGGCAACAGATCTAGTCAATGATCTCTTCACTTCTTTGGGACTCTTCCAATGGACCTGTCAACTATTGACGGCGATCCGTCATGTCATGCATTGCAATGATGGTATAGTCGATCGTTAGACAGAAAACAAGGCGAGCATGCCCAACAATCAAACCAGACTTCACCTTACTAGTTGTGGAAAAAGGATCTTGTGAAGTTCTGTTAGTGTCTGAACTCTGAAGCAGCTCGATTACCGGAGAAGGAAATCAGCTTAGACTCTGTATGTTCTACTACCTTAGGACTTGCAGTATTCTACTTGGCAGAGTTTCCTCTATTCTGGATCGAGAATAGAACAGGAGAATCTTCCAATCAGCAGCACTTGGCCCCTGTCTACTCAGCCTGGAGGCAAGCCTACCTCATGCCAGAGTGAGGCCTTGGTGAGCGGGAGGGTGATCGGCATCGATTTCGACTTCAGTCAGGAAATTCAGGACTGAGGCAAGCCGAATAATAATAGTTCAAGCCATGAACCAGTTCCTGGCACGGGGTAGCTCCATAATTAATATCTAGCACTATTATTATTAGGCCCATCGATCGAGTTGGTGGCAGAACCAGTGGAGGATGAAGTCCCAAGTGGGTGGTTTTACCCCTTAAACTCTCTTGTCAGTGTCGACCCTTTTTTTGCGGAATTGCTGGTACAACCAATGACTATTATTATTGCCCCCGTGCAGTATTGTCATGTTTATTGTCCCCAATCGCCGAGTTGATATCATACAAAGAAAAGGTACATCCGAGGAAAGTCATGATCGTGGAGAGATGCCATAAATTCGCAGACAGGAGACTGATTATCGTTGAAGCAGTCCGCGTGGAAAAGCACGTGTCAGCATCAAAAGCGCCCAATACGTCTCATTGTGTCCCGATTCTGAAGGACGATCACGAATCCATTCTCCGACTATTGAATTCTTAGAAAATCTCCTGGAAACTAGAGAAGTATGCGGAGGGAAAGCAATAAGCTATCTCTCCTCACTGCTCAGGTTGATCATCAAACCCTGGTTGCCAGGTTGAGACCAATAATCCGTACTGTAGGACTTATAATAATAATAGAACCCCCTGGGAATCCCAACATACTGTGCTCGACACGGAGTACCTATCCCTAGTCTAAGGTAGACATTATTATTATTTCATCTCTGAATGCGGTCCTGGTTCTCCGTACAACTGTTCTGAAATAATCAATTATCTAGCAGCTAATCTCGAGGCACTAACTTCTAACAGACTTAAGTGGATTTATTTCAATTAGTTGAACCATGGAGTCCATCCGTCCATCGACGCATCGCCGCCCCGTGCCTGCCGATGATTTCCTTTCCTGTCCTTGCTAGCTGACGCTATACCCATTACACGGCCTCTACCACGGCTCACACAGGTCTCGTTTCCACCAGACATGCCGTCTTCTGTGCAATTTGATGCAGGTCAGAACCAGCCCAAGGTGATAGTGCTAGCACTGCAATCTAGATATCACACAGGTACTTTACTTAGCGCTTGGGCGGTGTTGCTCACGATTGACGTCCCACAGTCCACACAGCCCACTCTTACTATGACAAATTAAACTCCGTACGATACTTTTGGCGGATCTCCCTCGACTCCTTTCTCCATCGAGTATCAGCTGTGGATTGGCCAATGCGATTAAGATGTTGGCGCTCGAACAACCTTTTTCCTTCCCATACGTAACCCCTTAGCTGGAAGTGGAAGTTCCTCAGGTACTCCCCTCTTCGTCCCCAGATACCAGACGATCAACCAATAGCGCCAATCGAATATCTAGGCTCGCACGGCCAGAAATTGGTGTCTCACTCGACTCCCTGCTCACTTGTTCTTGTGCATCATTGAAAAGCATAAGGGTGACCTGTCGAAGGATGTTGCTGCTACGAAGCTGACCTCTGATTCCTTTTCGAAGATCTCCTACCGATACTTTACTTCCACTCCCTCTTTATCCTAAATCTCTAGAGATAGCTTAATCACCCGAAATCTGACGATTCTCGACAAGGCCGTCCTTGGAAAGCAGAAGAGCAGCATTTCCGGAACGCCTTTGGGATAACAGCCGACGAGGACGACGTTTCGATATTGCACCTTGGCTTCAGTTCCCGACCCCGAATTCCCTTCACAATACTATAACATCTGCTGGCGTGGCACAGCAAACTGAATTGCGTCATGTCTCAGCCGTCATTGGCAATTCCGCTGAGGTCATCGAGTATGAATGCTCAGACCACAGGAATGCGAACGAGCAACAGGAGTCAGGAGAACCTGAGATGCGAGAAATCATCGAAAGCCCACAAGATCTTGGGAACGACAGACATCTCATTTCAGGAACATAAGCAAGATGACACAAGGAGAAATATCCGGGCCAGTTTCATGAGAACATCAGAAAACAAATCGACAAAAAGCGGCACATTCGTCCCTTTTCCGTCGGGCAATCTTGACACAACCCTACCATCCCAGCACCTTCGCGTCAGAGCATCGTCCCCGCTTTTGGGACAAGAGTATCTGTCTCAAGATGTTAGTCCTCCTCTTCCGAAATCATCGAAGAAAATCCATCAGTTCGGGTCATCGTCGACTCTTTTCTCCTATTTCAGTTCGAGAGAACCCACCGGTGAGCAGAGTTCGTCACATTTGAGCACCGGGGCAGCAGCAAGGAGTCCCGAGTCGCAACAGGGTGGTGCCAGTCCGGGCCGAGGATCAAATATAGATTCAAGAATGAGCCTAAGGCCAGCCAAAACACCCGTCAAGGAATCAAAGCGGAAAATGCGGCCACCAAGGATTGATCTTTCTCTATTGTTTCCCAAACCGCGAGAGACTGCCGCGCCTCTTTTGTCCCCGCAGCGCCTGACGAGCTCTCCGTCTCCAATCTCGGTGACTTCTGAATATCCTTCCACTCAAATGAAGAGACCAGAACCGCCTACAGTTGTGAAGCGACCCACGAAAACATCACCCACACGAGCGCCTGCCGGTCAGCTAGATACCCTGCAGGAGAACGATAACGCAAAAATAACCTCAGCAGTTCGTGAGTCAAAGAATATGGATTACTTGGGCGCGGCCTTTGAACGAACAGTGAGGACTAGCGAATTCGATATGGCCCTCGACAAATATTATGACGCCAAAAGTCTCAAGTCCATCAAATCAGCGCAATCCGGGCCATCTGTCTTGAGTTCACAAAGCCCGGGAAATACGCGAGCCCCTGGTCCCAAATCCAGAGAGAAAGCGTTGCGGAAGATGTCGTCCAGTGGCTCTGTTGGGGGCTGGAGCAAAGAAACATACTTGTCTCCAAAAAATTGCGCCTTTCCAAGGCCAAACCACAAATCAGACTCGTCAAACACACGCAAGTCTGCCTCGCGGGAAGACTCGGCCGTCGACAAGGGATTAATGTCAAAGAAAAGCAGCAAGAGCACATTGAGGAATGTCGATTTAAACAACTCCAGCGTTCTGTGCCTTTCATCCTCGGAAGATGAAAGCGATGGAGATGAGGCGCCAAGCAAGAACATAGGCGAACCTCACAATCTTACAGCAAGAGACAGCTTCGTCACATTTGAAGACGAGTTTGACGCAGAGATCTGTATGGCCTCCGCCGCACAAGCCACACGGGCCTCGACATTACGGCGGGTGGACGTATCCAAGCTGTCCAGCAAGGGCAGCTCTCAGATCCTCCCGAACAACTCATCTGTCCATCGAAACCCATCAATGTCTTCAGCGGGCAAATTATCTTCTGCGACAAAGAAAAGCCGATCACGTCGGTCAAGCGGCATACCTACCATCTCCGAGCCTGATAACGATGATATCTTCAGTCAATTCAGGAATCCGCCCCTATCTCAAAAAGAACGCGATAGGAGAAGTCGAGTGATGGCAGTGACAAGGCAAGAAGAACATCTCCTCGAGGCGATGAGACAGCGGAAAGGGAAGATCACTCCAAGTATATTTCAGCAGGCACAGTATAACACCAGCCTGGAGCCTGACCAGGGTTCAATGCTTTCCTCGCCTTCCCGTGACTCTTTCTACGGTTCGCACACCTTCTTGCGATTGAGTCCCGGGCTGCCACCTCAGCGTCCGTCACGGGCAGATCAAGGTGCAACCTACCATGACAAGGACGGTACTATTTCTCAGGGCGCTGCTTCTGATGCTGAACAGAAAACGATCAACTCAGGTCGCGCAAGCGTGGCGTACTCTGAAAGCCTACCATCTCCCGCTACCAGCGGGGCATCACCGCTGACCCCGACACTGCCTATACACCGATTCTCACCCCTTCCATCACAGAAACCGCCCCCACGTCGTCCTCCTCCCGCCGTGCCTCAGGCTCAGAGAAGGCACTCCAGAAGACGCACAGATAGCAGCGAGGCGATTGCCTTAGACGCAGCTGAAGAGTCGGGAGAGGGAAATGAGTTTCCAATTTGGGCACTTGACTGGAACCAAGCCAGTCGCAGTTTAGCTGCTGTACACTAGATAGGCGGTGACGTTGACCTTTCACTCTCGTTGATTTTCTTTCCCTTACCTTTAATCTCGCACATCTGGAGCTGCCACTCACTTATGATCTCTCGTTACTTTGTTCTTTGTTTATATCATGTTCTGCCGCGCCATTCCCTCCACATCAAGCGGATCATCTCTTATGTCAGAGCATTGTCGATGCTCCACCGCAAGTTTGCAACATATACCACATGAGTTTAGTATATTTCCTTTAAATTTGACGATGCCTTGCATGCAAGGCATACCATCTCATCATTCTACTGCAATGCTCTATAAAAGGAAGGCAAATGACAAGTCGGCTTCGAAATACGCTGCCTTACGGACTCCCTTACTTCATGGAATCTATATGATCACTGTGTGTACAAAGCCAATTGTATATTGTCCAGGGCTCAAACTACAAGCAAATGCATTCACTGGTGGGGAACTCGTTCTTGTATGCAAATCAAACAGGGACAGTGTAGTGTGTAGAATTTCTGTTGGTTTAAGGATAATGTCACCGAGCCCACGATTCAGGCTGTGTGCTGCTAGGGTGATGTGGCTTGCCAACCTGCAGCGAAGGAGCGCCTTGGATCTCCAGCAAGTCAGACTAAACTGGAGGCGAGGAGGATCGTCCCATTGTGAGACGAGACTGGACTCTGACGTCAGACCCTGGAGCTGGAGTCGATCTAGGCCAAGCCAAAGTATTACGGAGGAACAAGTTAACAGGTAACAACTAGGTAATAACAATGGCAAAGATTACTTTTCATGTAGTTGATCAAGGACGTCAATCGATTCATTGGCCTATTTTTTCTTTGTGGCTGGCGTAGAAACTGGCGAGCTGGTGGACTGCGGATCATCAGTATTTGTTACTGGCGATTGGCGGACAAGGGGAGTCAAGACTCAAGGCTCAAGAGTTGAGCAACCAAAGTGAGAACTAGAATCAGTATTATTACCCTAGACTTAGACCCTCTCCGTGGCCCACACACCGCCCCCAGCTGGTAATTGTGGTACCCCAGAATCCACACAGAATCACTGATCGCTCTCCTGGTGGACTCCCTGTCTGGATCTTGGAAGGTGCTCGTCGCAGGGGAGGTCTCTATTTATGCTGACGACCGCTTGCTGGCCAGGCCATTTTCATTCTTGGTCTTCAGGTTTTATCTTGGCTATCTGACGTCGTCGTTATTTCCATCCGACGCCCTGTGCGATATCACCCCCGGCTTTTCGTCTAAATACGCGCGCTCCGAGGGTCTTTTGTCTACATTACGCTGAGGACAAACGCCGCTTTTTGTCCTCTCTCAGCGGCAGTTTGCTGGCGGACTGCAAGGCTTAAGCCTTAGTGTGAAGAACCGCGAAAGATTTCCCGTTCCCTGTCCATCGGCACGCGCACAACTTATTTCGCAGCCCTCGGCATTTTCTTAACGACCCTTTCTTCCAAATCAGAATCACAGGCTAAATCAGCCAACAACGTACATCTTCCAGTGGGTTGTGTTGCGGTCATTTTTCAGGGGCTGGCACCTACGATAGTGTTGTCACTATGGGGGAACATACTCGGGGCCAGTCTTCAGGCCTAGGAGGCGTTTTGAGACGTTCCTCTTGGATGCTGGTTAGTCTTCACTGAGGCATTTTGGTTTGGACTGCGTGTTTCTTTCTGAACTGCGCCGAGCCAGAACATAGTGATTTAAGTTTCTATTTACTGACTTCTCCTTTGTAGCTGACGGTTCAATATACGGCGTTCGTACTGGTATGATTTTCTTCGACTTGGAGCAAGAGTGACACTTAGCTAAATTCCATTCTATAACAGCTTTTGCATTATTCCCGAGTCATGCCTCCCACCGGAGGTAAACGATACCTCACGTCTACCGCAGTTTTTCTCAACGAAGTCACCAAGCTTGCGATTTCCTTGACGGTGGCCCTCTACGAAGTGTCGAGATCAGCTCCCCCATCGATGCCTGCCACGTCGCTCCTCTCTTCGTTGACCAGTACTGTGTTCTCTGGTGACAGTTGGAAACTTGCCATTCCTGCCAGCTTATACACCCTCGCGAACTCTTTGCAATATATTGCACTTTCCAACTTGCAGGCCGCGAACTTCCAGGTGACGTACCAGTTGAAGCTCCTCGTCGGCTCCATTTTTGGCCTTGTTCTCCTGAAGAGAGCTATACCGTTGCGTAAATGGGGTTTCCTGATTCTTCTTCTCGTCGGCGTCTATCTTGTGCAAATGCCAGATGGAGCCACCGATGAAATCTCACTGGATCACGAGGCCGTGCATCACTCTTTCCCCCGCTCATTCGAAGAATGGAAAGCTGTTAGAGGAAAACGCGCCAATTTGCACAAGCGTTCAGCAACCTACGAGGGCATTGAAGAGGACTTATTGACCGCCATGCCGCGATTGAACAGCACAGTTGGTCTGCTGGCTACGATTGGGGCCTGTGTCGCTTCGGGGCTCGCCGGTGTGTACTTTGAGAAAGTACTAAAAGACAGCGTGAAAACCACCTCTCTGTGGGTGCGTAATGTGCAGTTGTCCGTGTATTCTTTGTTCCCAGCCCTCTTCATCGGTGTCGTCTTCCTCGACGGGGAAAAGGTCGCCGCAAACGGCTTCTTTGAGGGCTATAATTGGGTTGTTTGGTCGACTATCGTGGTCCAGGCTATTGGGGGCATCACGACCTCTTTCTGTATCAGCCACGCATACAAGGACGCAAGAAACGTGGCCACTGCCATTAGCATTGTCCTCAGCACTTTGGGGAGTGTGTGGTTGTTTGGTTTCGAACTCACGGGGAACGTATGTATCTCACTCGATCATGAACTTCTGCGCATGGTGACTGACGTCTGACTCCTTCAGTTCATCCTTGGGACTTTCGCGGTGCTTGTGGCCACATTCCTCTATGAGGATTCTAGCTTAGATTCCAGTCCTACTAAAGCTCACGGCATCCGTCCACCGCCAATTCGGATCGAGCGGTTTGAGAAGGAAGCCAAGAGTGATGAGACTTCACCTGTCGCAGGTCCGCAGAACGAATTCTCGATAAAGCTCCCGAGCACCCCATTCCTGTCTCAAGCTGGGTTGTCCACCTCCAGACCCACGTCGCCAGGCGTTGCTAGAATCAGCTCTGGCCGCACTACAAGCGGCGGCTATTTCGATAAGCAGTCACGGGATGAGTGAGCCTACCGACTTCCAAGCATATCCCGCCTTCACCTTGTCAATATTTAGCGTTGCTCCGGTATCCGTGATATCGAGAAGTAAATAAGAATGTCCGACTCCGAGTCATTGCATTTCTTTTGGAGGGAAGCGTAGCAAGTCCTTGTACTCTATACCTTTTGTGACCATGGTTTGATTTTGGTTGTTTAGTGTGATGGTCATTATATCTCATATAGCGTGAATCATGGGAGATGTCCTGATGTGTATGAGTGTATAAGGTTGAATGAATGAATATGAACGAGCTGGACGTCGAGCTTCTCGTCCCAAGGATATTTAACAGCACTTGATTCAATGATTGTCTTGTTAACTCCTCTGCATCGAGTTCTCCCACGTGCTCTTCTCGCCTGGGGCATCTATGCCCTCCCGCCTGGCCCCTCCTCATTTCGGGGCTTGCTGCTGTTCCACTGAATCTCTTGCACTCATCTTCTCCGTTTAAAGCTTCTTGAAGCTGGACGCTGTCTGTCCCTTGTCGATCATCATGGGGCGCAAATCTCACGAGCCCCTCTCAATAACACGACATAGTGCTTTCAACCAAAGGCCGATGGGCGCAAGGCGGGCCCAGCCTGGGTTGTCTACATCAAAAGCAATTATCGATCAAAGACTTATCGAGGGCGCTCAGATCTCCCAACCTTGGAACAGACCTCGAGGTCATGAATCTGAGAATGTCGATCACTGTAGCCATCTTGTTGGTCCGGATTTGCCGTCCTTCCATAGCGATGATCATCAACTGGACGCCTTTGGTGAGTGATTTTGACGGCGACGAGTCGATACAATGGGGTCGTGGATTGAGTTGACGGAAAGATTCCAGACCTCGAACTGCTTGCTCAGTCGGATGGAAGCAACCCAAATCCATTGAGGCAGCCGGCTAACTTGAACTATCCATCGGTGCAACAGAGAAATGATGGTGAGAAGCAGGTATCTAGATTTTTCCAGAGTACGCTCATGCCTCGCCTATCCTGTATAAAAGACTAATGAACGCAGCGAGCTCCCACATAACGCCCCTCCGAAACTTGGATTCTAGCTCATCGGATCTAGGTCTGGGGTCACCTTCTAGTCCGCTCAGTCGATTGCAGCCCGGAAAGACGATTGTAACTCGTCGGGAGCGAGAGTATCAAGCGAAGGGGCCTTCGAGACAGTACCACGAAGACCAAATATTGCATGAGGAAGAATCGCCGTCACACGGAAGTTCTACACTATCGATTAGTACAGCGCAATGTCAGAAGAGCCCCTTCAAAAATATTCCCATGTCAGTTAGAGGAATCGTCCTTGTCTCAGTACATGAGCTTCCGGATAGCTACCGGTCCATCTTCCATTTCCCGGTTTTCAATGCTGTACAGTCGAAATGTTTCCAGCGTGTCTACAAGACCGATGACAATATTGTGCTGGCAGCTCCTACTGGAAGCGGTAAGACAGTCATCATGGAATTGGCGATCTGTCGCTTGCTCAGCACTTTGAAAGATGAGCGCTTCAAGGTTGTGTACCAGGCACCGACCAAATCCCTGTGCTCCGAGCGTTTTCGGGACTGGAACAGGAAGTTCATGTCCTTGGGACTCCAGTGTGCGGAGCTAACTGGCGACACTGATCATACGCAGCTCAGGAGTGTCCAGAACAGTCAGATCATCGTCACCACACCCGAGAAGTGGGACAGCATGACTCGGAAGTGGAAAGATCATGCGCGGTTGATGCAATTGGTTAAGCTTTTCCTAAT
Source organism: Aspergillus lentulus (assembly GCF_010724455.1). Next base: position 17,066 of record NW_022983987.1, on the reverse strand, counting down.
TGATGAGGTTCACATTCTCAAGGAGGCTCGTGGTGCGACGCTGGAAGCGGTTGTGTCAAGAATGAAGACATTCGGATCGAATGTTCGCTTCGTTGCGCTGAGTGCTACGGTCCCGAACTCGGAGGATATTGCGAGCTGGCTCGGGAAAGACGCGACGAACCAACATGTACCGGCGCACCGACAGCACTTCGGGGAGGATTTTCGCCCTGTCAAGCTCCAGAAGTTTGTGTATGGTTATCAGTCACACAGCAATGATTTTGCCTTCGACAAGTTATGCGGTTCGAAGTAAGCATGCAAATTTTGTCCTGTCGCGGATGTTACTGAGGTCTACAGGCTCCCCGATATTCTAGGTACGCATTCATGTAGAAAGCCAATCATGATTTTCTGTTGTACCAGGAATTCGTGCGTCGCTACAGCAAAAGAGCTTGCTCGTCTATGGTCCATGACCAACCCCCCGGCAAGGCTATGGACAGCATCGGGCAAGTATCTCGAAGCCCACAATGCGGACCTCAGAAGTACGCACTGATCTCCAGTTCGTGGGTATAGAACTAACTGGATGGCACAGACACGCTGATGGCAGGAGTTGCATTTCATCACGCCGGTCTTGACCCTGCTGATCGCCATACAGTTGAGTCTGGGTACCTGCAGGGACATATCGCCGTCATTTGCTGTACCTCAACCCTGGCAGTGGGGGTCAATCTCCCATGTCACCTTGTTATTATCAAGGGTACAGTAGGCTGGCAGGATGGTGGCTGCAAAGAATACTCCGATCTCGAGATGATGCAAATGCTTGGTCGAGCTGGTCGACCTCAATTCGACGATAGCGCTATTGCAGTGATCATGACGAGAAAGGAACGAGTTCAACATTATGAAAAACTCGTATCTGGGTCTGAGACACTTGAGAGTTGTTTGCATCTCAACCTGATCGACCACTTGAACGCCGAGATTGGATTAGGTACCGTCACTGATGTCGATTCCGCGGTCAGATGGCTTGCGGGTACTTTTCTGTTTGTCAGGCTGAGAAGAAATCCAAAGCATTATCAACTCAAGGAAGGGGCCAGGAAGAATGATGAAGACGAGATGCTTAGGCAGATTTGCGAGAAAGATATCAAACTTCTGCAAGAGACTGGATTAGTTGCTTCTGAACGTCTCAAGTCCACACCATTCGGAGATGCCATGGCTCGGTATTATGTACGGTTCGATACCATGAAAACTTTACTCGCCCTGAAAGCTCACGCAACTATATCTCAAGTGGTAGGTCAGCCCGTCCTCTGTTCGAAGATAGGAGAAATTCTAATGGTTCTATTCAGCTTTCTGCAATTGCTGAAGCAGAAGAATTCCGCGAGATAAGGCTCAAGGCAGGCGAGAAGTCGCTGTATAAAGAACTGAACCGAGCCAATGGCATAAGGTTCCCGGTGAAAGTTGATATAGCGCTTCCAGCTCATAAGATCCTATTGCTCATCCAGTCAGAGCTCGGTGGGGTCGAGTATCCGGACGGCGAACAATATCAGAAACACAAGTTTGCTTTTCAGCAGGACAAGAATTTCGTGTTCTCTCATATCAATAGGCTCATTCGATGCGTGATAGATTGCAAAATCTCCCTTGAAGACTCAATCACCGCCAGGAATGCCCTCGAGCTCGCAAGAAGCTTTGGGGCCAAGGTTTGGGATAACTGTCCTCTGCAGATGAAGCAAATCGACCAAGTCGGTATCGTGGCAGTGAGAAAACTTGCAGCAGCTGGGGTTACCAGCATCGACGCCCTGGAAGCCACAGAGCCCCATCGCATTGATATGATCATGAGTAGGAATCCGCCATTCGGGATGAAACTACTTGCCCGTGTTGCCGACTTTCCTAAGCTTAGAGTGAATGTCAAGTTGGTAGGAAAGGTATGTTTCTCTGATCTCTTGGCGAGATGGTCTCGCTGATAGCTTATTAGGAAATTAAACCCGGAAAACCTGTAAAGATACGATTCAAGGCCGAGATTGCTTTCATGAATGAGAAAACCCCGACTTTCTTCCAGCGGCGACCTGTGTATGTCTGCTTCTTAGCAGAGGCCTCCGACGGCCATCTGATAGATTTTCGGCGTATCAGGTATGACTGGGCAGCCTTCATAATCGCACTGCCGAGCTGACGGCCTTATAGTGCAAATAAACTTCAGCAGAGTCAGGAGATACCCTTAGATGCAGAGCTGAAGAGCCCACACCTATATATAACATGCTATGCGATGTGTGACGAGATCGGTATGTTAAACTCCTAGCTTGAACCGCGCCTTCGCAGTTTTGCTCAATCCCAATAGCCGGTACTTTGAGGTCTGCGGAGCTGAAACCGGAGCTGCCAAGTGTCTTCTTCCCATCTCAGCCAAGGGAAAGTCAAGCCTTGGAGTTGATGCAGCGGCCAAGGATGAATGTCCCAAGCCGCGACACCGACGACACTCCGATCAACAAAAATGATCAAGGAGCAGACGATAGTATCGAGAATGATAATTGGCTCTTTGACGACTTGATGGAGACAGGTATGTCACCACTCAACCTGCCGTAGACACAGACTAAACAATATTGAGCAGACGAGGCAAGCAACTGGGTTGCCGTCAACCAGTCAACCGGCACCTCCCGGAGTCGGGTTGAGGAGAAAGGCTTGAAAGACCGCAAGTCTGTGAATCCAACTACTGAAACCGAGAAAGAGCCACCTCGACTAGACAATGGCAGATATGCGTGTAACCACAGGTGCAAGGACAAGTCAACGTAGGCTCCAACCAACTGCTATCCATCCGAAAGGGAGCTGAACCATGGATAGATGCAAGCATCTCTGCTGCCGAGAAGGCCTCGAGAAGCCACACAAAGCCGCCCGGAAGCAGTCTGCTAACGGCAATCAGGCGAAGAGTGGACTTAACCAGCTGACACTCTCAGCCAGCATTCCTAGAATAAAGGCTGGAAGGACCTCGACGATCGAGGCTCGGGATAAGAGTAGTGGTAAGACACACACGAAGGACGTGGGATCCACCGGTATCGACTCAGATATCACTGATATCGAGGACATTTTCCACCTCAACTCCACCAGTCATGTCTCCAAGCCTCAATGCTCTTCAAGTGACTATGGTGATGATAGCTTTGACGACTTGCCCTCGCCATCAAAGTTGCTGGTGGGTTGTAGTACGGCCACAACGAATCAGGTAAAAGGGGAGACCGAAACCTTTGCCAGTAAATGTGATGATATAACCGAGGCGGATGATACTTGGACCGACGTCGACGACTTGTTCACGTATACGGTTCAACCTTCATCCACTGACTCGCCAGAACAAATCAAAATCCACACTGCCACTTCAGCCACGGGAAAGCAAGATCAGACATTAGTACTACCGGATAATTCCATGTTTGAACGAAATGCTGTCTCTAATGAGGCTGATATTCCAAGGACCTCTGAGACGGACGTCGACAAAGCGCTAGACCCTTCCCGAGTCTCAGATGAGCACCGCGGACGAAAGAGGGACCTCTCATGGCAGACCGGACGAATCCTCTCTGACGAAAGGATGGAGAAAAGAATGAAGCACGACGAGCTGTCTCGGATTCCTCGCGGTCAAGTTGAAACTGCTATAGGGAAAGAGACAAACGGGAGCATTCAGGGCTCCGCGAACCTACCAGAGGTGCCAAAGGACTGGGATGACATCGACCCTGCTTTGCTGGATGAATTCAAAGACATTGTCAATTTTTTCTAGACGGTAATACAAAGGAGGAGGCAACAGCAATGCCAGGATTGAAGGAAAGAAATATGGAATATGAGACTGGAGATTTGATTTATGGTATTGTTTGTCGAAGTTCAAGGGCAAGTTACGAGGATGGACTCGCATATCTGTATACCATATATGAGACTGTAGCAGATACACCACATCTTTATTAGATATTCTAACAAAGAAGTCAGAGGGATTTCATTCTCATCTGCTACTATCCTTCTTTATGCCTTTCACTGCCTACTACCCTTGTAGAGAAGCCCAGCGAAAGCAACAGATAGTAGAAGAAAGCACAACGTGAATGGTCTCGCCATGAGTACATGGCAACCTCCGTGAATTTCAACGCCTAGCGCGTCCTGGAGGCAGGGTATCCCACTAGATGACTTGAGATGTAAACATTCAGAGAAAACAAGGACTTATGTCTTTTCTCTCTCTCATTCTCCTTTGTCCGTCATCTCTCGCAACCACCTTCTCTGAGTTCGTCAAAGAAGACAAGTTAGGTATACAAGCCTTCCCATTTCCAAGAGCAGTCCTGTTATCATCTTATGGTGTGTTATTCACACTGCAGTCTCTGATCTCGCGAGTTAACTGCTGCCTCTTACCTCTCTAGAGTTCTTTCTCGCGAGATTTCCTGAGCGTGTTAGCATTGCACTTCAACCATCTTGATACTCCCTGACCATTGAGGTGAGTGCAGTTCTTCTACACCTCTCTCCATGCATTTTGGTCGCGTCTTAGGTTTTTGGGAGATTCTCACAGTGCCTAGCTGTTGACACTTTCTTGACTCAAGAACAATGACTGATGCTTGCTTTTGAACAGGACAAACGTCGGTCTGACGACTGCCCAAGATGGGTAAGTTGAACTACTCAGCTGTAAGTTGTCCCTTTCCAACATGATCTTCGCTAGGAATCCAGACTAACGCCGCACCGACAGAGGAAAATCACAGGCCTTAAGGCCGGACAAGTTGTGTCCAAGGATCTGGTAAGTTTCATTCATCAACATCGATATGAGGCACATACTGACACTTGTCGCCTCGCAGAAAAAGAGAATCACACCCGGCGTTGGCGCGAAAGCTGCGGCAAGAGATCCGAATCTGGAAATTGATGTTTCGGGCAAGGAACTCACTGACGAGGGCTTTGCCGAATTCATTGATGACCTGATCGCTTGCATGAAGTACTGCGATCAGGAGCACCCCGAAGGGTCTGCCAAGGTGATCGAGCTGCATTTGCAGGGCAACCAGCTCACGGTCATATCGCTTCGGAAGCTATCTGAAGTGATCAAGCTTAGTATTGCCGATCTTCGAGAATTGGACATCTCCCATAACAACATTGTGGTTTGCACCCCCGAAGACCAGGAGATATGGTACGGCTTTCTTGACTCCTTCAAGAACTGTTTCCTGCTAAAGAAGTTCGATCTCGGAAATAATCCACTTGGACAGAAGGGCATCGAGGTCCTCGCACGTGTCTACCTGCAGAGCGACCTGGACTTTCTGGAAGCTGATGCCGAAGCGGTCGTTGGGATGAGCTGCGAGGGTGACCTCGAAAGTAACGCCATCGCAGACGAGCTGGAAGATCTCAAGATCAACGGCAAGGAAATCGAAGCTACCAAGAAGGCGTCTTCGAAGCAATCCCCCAAGAAGAGCAAAGTTGCACAGCAGAATGGTAAGTCAAGCATTCAGTCGTCTTAAATAGCTTACACTGACGATATGCTCTTTTAGGTTCCTCTCACGCTACTTGCGCCACGAAGAAGCTGACCTATGCAGAGCTGAAGAGATATGCCTGCACTCGAGGCCTACGCTCAATCCCGTTCCTTATCATTTCCAACACCAACTTGACCAGCAGTTGTGCTGTGCATCTGTCAAGCATGCTGAGCATGCACCGCAGTCCCGAGCAGCTCTTGGCTTTTCTACCCAGTGGAAAATGTCCCATCCTGCCAGAAGCAGCAGAGCAATGCAAGGGCATCGTCTGGCTCCCAAATGACGGCCTTGGTCCGAATGAATGCAAGCTTCTCGACAAAGCCGAGTTGGTGCGCGAGTACAAGTCTAACGATGACACTGCAAAGGACGAGCTTAGTGAGGACGATGACCAGAATGCGGCACAGCGCAAGCTGCAGAAGAAGCTGGACATCGAGCACGCTAGACTCGCCAAGAGAGTGTGTATTGAGGCTCTAAAGAAAGAGGGAGTACACAGCAACGATATCTGGAGAGTCGCGTTGAAGATGATGACTGTCTCCCGCGCTTTGCTTTTAAACGACAAAGACCGCACCGTCGAAGCTCCCTCTGAGGAGGAGCTCTCAGGTGTAGACGAGATAGTCGAGACGGTCGAAGAAGGAGAAGAAACTGTGGAGCAGAGTCCAGAATACGTTTTTGAAAAATATGAACTTTTCGAACCTATCGCCGTCGGACCCTTTCATCCCGGTGCTAAGCACTTTGAGGTCAACTTTCCCTCTTTGCAGCAAGTTCAGCAAACCAACGGCCACGACAAAGACGTCCAGTTTCGAGAGACAAAGGAATCCACACCGCCGAGCCAGGCAGCCCGCTCAGGAAAGGGAAAAAGCCATCCCAGTTCGGTCCCTCGCAGCTCTCGTAAGCGAGAATGGCGTTTCGGACTGCCCTTTGCGTTCTGGCGTCAGGTTATCGCGGATGCTGTCGGCGCTGACGGTATTCTCAGTCACCAACAGCAAGTCCGCATCATGACTTACGCTGCGGATTGGAATGCTGTGAGCTATGAGCTGACCATCAAAGGAGCGGAAGATCACCAACAGATTTGGAAGTTCCTTGAAACTGTCAAATGCATCACCTACAGCTCTTTGACTTGAGAGCGTGATCTATCAGCCGCCCTTGAAGACCAAGAGAATCGTATCACACTTAAGGAGAAAGCGACGTCCTTCTTTCGAGACATGGAGTCGCTTGTCAAAAAAAGATGAGAATCACGGAAAACACGAAAAAAAGGGAATTCAACTTTTGGGATTTATCAGGTTTCATGTTTTTATGATGAATGGTTTTCGGGTTTAGCTGGACTTTTCAAGCTTCAGGAAAGCAGGATGAAATAAGTTCTTGTATGTAGAGGCTGATTGAATTCACTGAACATCCGATACGCTGATCTTTTGTCTCTGTAGTCGATATAATTCAAATTCATCAATCGTAAGTAGGGACGAGTAGAAGGAGATGGAGGATCCATTGCTATCGGTTGTAGGCACGTGAAGATAGTTCGTAGTACCTTGATCTCCCCGGACCACGGATCGGACAGCAATTGAGTTACTCGGACCAGAAGCAATAGAAAAGGCGAATTCAACAAATTCTTTCCTGTCTGCACTCTGGGCATCGAATACCAACAATATGATGAAAAACAAGAGAACAAACACTCAACCGCTAGAAGACGCATCTACAGCCCCCGCAACCTTCAACGACGGTCTTCCTCTACCAAAATTAATCGCATTTGACCTGGACTACACATTATGGCCGTTCTGGGTTGATACGCACGTCAGCGCACCCATCAAGCCTCGCGATAACAATTCTCGCTGCGTTGACAAGTATGTACCTGAATCAAGCATTGATGTCCGTCTCCATATCCTCTTACTGACCCGGAAACCACGCCACAGATGGAACGAATCATTCGCATTCTACCCAGCCGTCTCGTCAATTGTGTACTCCTGCAAGACTCGCTCGATTCCCCTTGCGATAGCTTCTCGCACGCATGCTCCTGATTTAGCTCGCGATATGCTCAAAGCGCTTCATATTATCCCGACATTCTCGGACAATCCTGCGGCGAAAACAAAGTCTGTCCGCGCTCTGGATTACTTTGACTATGTCCAAATCTTCCCTGCCACTAAAACACAACACTTTGCGAAAATCCAGCAAGCCAGCGAGATCGCTTACGAGGATATGTTGTTCTTTGATGATGAGGCACGCAACAGGAACGTCGAAACCGAATTAGGGGTCACCTTCTGCTTGGTTAGAGATGGTATGACCAAGGAGGAGGTCGATCGCGGTGTCTGGGCTTGGAGAAAGAGAAACGGAATCAAGCCAGGGGCGCGGAAGCAGGGTCACGAAGACGCTTAGGTCAATAAGACGGTATGAACATTCTGTATATATATGGCTTTATGCTGGGAATGGCGTTGGGTTCGGATACATTGCATGACACCGCTAGAATTTAGCTTCAAGATACCCAGAGGGGACAAGATCGCATACTAGGTCGACCATTCGTTTTTGGAACCGTTTGTGTCAAATCCTCTTCATGAAAATAGAACCTTAGATTGTCCACCAAATGACTCTACCTGTGGTAGCTGAAAGCAGGCCCATGGCACAACAGCAATAGGGCGGAGAAGACACGGAGATCTCCAAACTCCGCAAAAGCTTCCCGATATCAACTACCATCACATCAATAACCACAGCAAGAAAGTCTCTCTACAAAATTCACACGGCACTCCCTGGACCAGCCGGTCCTCATGAACAATGGACCCCAGAGCTAGTCAACCAAGGCCTGACACGCACCTCAAACCCCCAAATCCGCACCAACGCACCTCCCCCTCATCGTCAACATCTCCATCCCCAACACCACGAGCCCCCGTCGCCGCCCACAACACAGCTACAGTCGCCGAATCGGTAATATTCCAAGGCACACACCCCATCTCCGTCGGCGCAGGGACGGTCATCCATCCGCGCGCACGCATCTACTCATACGACGGGCCCATTATCATCGGCGAAGGCTGCATAATCAGCGAAAAGAGCACAATCGGCACCCCGCCGAGCACACCACCTTCTCTCCCGCCCGCGCCGAAAGAAGTGGTTCCAACACGGATATCGAACGGAGTGACGATCGGTCCGCTTGTGACCGTCTTCCCAGGCGCGCACATCCACTCCTTCGTTACGGTCGAGGCGCTAGCCATCATTAACCGGCGTGTGTCTCTGGGTGCGCATTCAAAGGTCTGTTCGGGCTGTGAGGTTGCGGCGAACACGGTGATAAAGGATTGGACTGTGGTTTGGGGCTCGGGGGCTGGGTCCTGTCAAAGGAGGAAACGGGCTACGGGGAAGACGAGCTCGTCTGTTGCGGCTGGGCAGGACGTGTCGGCGCTGGACGCCAAGGTGGTTGAGGATGCGCGGTTGATTGTATTACAGAAGGAGAGAGAGGTAGTGGCCAGGCTTATTGGGTCGTCTGCATCTGCTGGGGCCAGGAGGAAATGATCTTGTTCGTGCGAGAGTTGATATCCGGCTCTGTTGATAAGTGCTTACTTCGGCCATTGTCTTGGACACGGCGTCCAGTGTCAATTGGTCGAAGTAGAGAAACATATGAGCGGCTCATTCTGAACAAACAGTACATTGGAGTTGACCGAAATTACTGCACAAACCATGCTATGAGTGCGAAGGGTGCATTACGATGATATATGATACTGTCTTTATGTTTGTTATATACCCCAGATCATACACAGTGAGTTGCAGACCCACTACACATACAATAGATTAATAAGGAGGCCGAAGAATTATGTGATGCAAATATTCTTTGATTACCGTACAGACTCCAAAAATAGGCATCATAGACAAAGGAAATGACTTATTTTCGACTGCCTCATGCCTTGTTGAACCAGAATATAGGCATTGGAATATTCATAAATGCTGTAAACCACAATGAGATCCGGGAGTAAAGGTACATGCACGTGAAAAGGAAACAAACACCGAGTCTATGTCGATAGATGGCTCAAGAACCCCTGGCATGGCCACCTCCTCTCATTCTCTTCCCTCCACTGGCGCCGGCCTCGTTTCCAGTCTCACCTCCGTCCTCTCTTGCCCGCTTGCTCCCTTGAGGGACAAACTGGCGAGCTTGAACATTGAGTCCGCCGCGCCCTCCTCCAGGACTGGACGGATTTTGCCCTTGAGGGGCATTGCCGGCCTGCACGTTCTGATGACCACCTCGACCAGCTCCTCCACGACCGCCACGGCCACGTTGGAGACCAGTGCCACGCTGACTTTGCTGGGTTTGTGCCTGCTGTTGCTGCGGTTGCTGTTGATCAGCAGGCTGTGGGCCGAATGGATTCTGTTGATGAGAGCCGCCACGAGCGCCACCTCGACCACCTCTAGCGACTGGGAGCCCTGATTGGAGCGCCCTCAGAACACCCCCAGCAGGAGGCTTATTAGGTAGCGATGAGGGTTGCTGCTTATTCTGAGATTGAGCGACTGCGTTTGCGGGTTGATTTGGTGCCGGCTTTTGCGCAGGACCGGCTTCTTGTTGCGGCTGCTGTACTTGTGCATCGGCTTGAGGCTGAGCTTCAGCGGGCACTGAGCCAGTAGGGGGAGCAGCGGTCGCTTGCTGAGCGGGAGCGGGAGCAGCAGCTTGTTGGTCTTGGTTTTCGGCTGTTGCAGTAGGTGCCGCGACTGCAGAAGGTGGTGGCACTGTAGCAACTTGCGCTGGAGCGGGAGCAGCAGTCGGTGCGGCCGGTGCAGATGGTGCAGCTGATGTTGACTTGGCTCCTTGTGCCTGAACAGGTGGAGCCTTCGTGGTTTTCGCCACTTCCCATACCTCAACGACGGGCTTCTGAGGAGTTTCGGCAGCTGCCTTCGCGATGACATCAAGTTTGGCCTGTGCAGTTCTCAACCGAGTATCGAGCATGCTGATACGGACAAGGGTCTTCTTGTCAGATAACTCAACGGCAGATTTGACCTTTTCATCTGTACTCTCCTCATATGCCTTTTTGAGGGCTTCCTTCTCTTCATTAAACTTCTTCTCCAACTCTGCACATTCTTGCTTCAGCTTTTCTGTTTCTTTCGCGACCTTTGCCCGAATATTGTTGCGGACGATCGTTTGGATCGTTTCGTTCTTTGCAACCAAGGCTCTCGCCTGAACATCCGTGAGCTCTGGTAGGTCACCCTCCTGTTGTGAAGGGGTTGCGGGAGTCTGTTCAGGTTTCGAGATAGGCGTTCCAGGCTCTTGCTGTGCGACCTGCTGATTGGCCGACAATCTTTCAACTTCTTGCCGATGAGCCGCTCTCACTTCCGCCATCTTCTTATTGTACGTCTCCTTGAGCTTCTCTACTCTTTCATTGGCCTTGGTCTCGTACTCGGCGTCCTTGGCAGCCAAAGCAGCGTCCTTCTCAGCAAGAGCCGCCTCGAGACGCTGAACCTTCTCCTCTAGCGCCTTCACTCTCTCGTCATCACTTGGCATAGAAGTTTGTGTCGGGAACTGAGACGCAGGTGTCGAGTTGACGGCGGGCGTTGGCTCAACAGCGGGTGCAGTTGGTGCGGATGGACTTTCAGCCATCTTGGTCTTGAGCTCACTCAGTTCGTTCCTGGTTGTGTTCAGCTCCTCCTGAATGACCTCCTTCTCCTGCATCACGGCATTCAGTTCAAGTTGCTTAGCGTTGATGCGGCCAGTGAGTTCCTTAGATCTGGCTTTGAACTGTTCTGTGAGCTTTGTGCGCAGTTCTTGCGTCCTATCCTCAGCATGCTTGAGCTGCTCTGGGAAAGTTGCAGCTTGTGCTTGTAACGTGTCACGAGCTGAAATAGCCTCGTCTCGTTCCTTCTCCAACGAGGCAAGCTTCTCCTTAAGGCCTTCCATCTCGGCCGGGTCAACGCGATCGTACTTTTGCAGGATGTTCTGTGTACGTTGTTGCCAGCGGTCACGGTCAGCCTGTAGAAGCTTCATTTCCCCATCCTTCGTTTCCACGATGTTTTCCAGCTCCCTGATACGAGTCTCCAAAGGCTCAATCTGCTGCAAAAGTTCCTCAACACGTGTAGATTTCTCAGCGAGAGCAGTTTCAGCCTGCTTGACTTGGTTGCGCAGCGTAACGCTGCTCTCGCGGAAAAGATTGAGTTCGTTCAATGTTTCCATGAGCTTATTATGGCTCAAAGCAGTGTGTTCACTATCCGCGGCTGCACGGCGTTGCTGCTCCAGCTTGAGACGAGCCTCATCCAGCTGAGACTGTGTGTAATCGAGCTGCTGGCGGAGACGCTTGGCCTCCTGTGTGGAGAGGTGGTATTGCACATCAACAATCTCCTTCTCCCGTCGCAAGAATTTGATGACCTCCTGAAGACCCTCCAGATTCGGTGCTGTTGTTCCTTCGTCCTGCTCGCTGTCCGGAATGTTGGCGCGATCCTTCTGCAGCGCGGCGATCTGACTTGAGATGCCTTCAAGCTGGGTATGCAGCAAGTTGTTTTGATGCAAAACTTCTTCACGACGCTTCTGTAATTCTGCAAGCTCATTTTCGTATCGTTCTTTGAGCTCACTCCAGCTTTCTTCTTTCTGAGCGAGGTCCTTCTTGTAGGTATCGGCCTGAGTTCGAGATTCGACCAGCTCCAGCTTCAATTGATTGGCCTCTGCACGAACGACTTGTAGGTTCTTTGCGGCCTCGGCATGCTTAAGCAATTCACTTTCGTAATTTTGCTGCGCGCGCTGGGCAATTTCTGCCTGGGCCTTGAGATCGTCCTGGTGGAATTGAGCTGCCGCAATTTGACGTTCGTTTTCTTCCTTCAGTCTTGTAATTTCGGCCTCTAAGGCAGCCTTCTGTTCCTCCAAGCGGCGTCCAGCTTCACCTTGTTCATCCCGAAGTCTAGAGAGCTCGTTATTTGTCGTAGAAAGTTCCGACGAAATCTCCTCAATCCGTGCTTCAAGATCCTGAATCTTCTTCTCCTTCTCCTCCACAAGACGTTCGGTCTCTTCCCTATATTGTTCTTGCGTCTCGGTGACTGACTGCAAGCGCTCCTCGGTCTCCTGGCTAATGGTTTTGTAAACTTCGACCTGCTCCTTAGCGTGCTCGAGTTCGCCCTTAGCCAGTTCTAAGTCACGCTTCAGTTCGGAAACCTGAATGCCCAGTTCCTGTTCGCGGGTCAAACCAGTATCCGGAACGCCTTCTTCTGCCGCCGCAGCTGTCTCGGCCAGGGCAGTTGAGATGCTTGGCCTGGATTGTACGACTTGTAGACGCTCTTCAGCACTCCGTAGCTCAACCGTCAACTCATCCACTCTGGTCTGCAAATGATCCCGAGTCGTCTTGGTGGCAACCAGTTCCTCCCGAACCGAGCTCAAACTTGCCACAAGGTCATCTATCCGCTTCTGGCTCTGCTCATGTTCATATTCCCTGCGGAGAGCAGCCTTCTTTGATTCTTCAACCTCGGAATTAAGCTTACGTTTCGTAGACTGTAACTCGGACTCCAAGGATTCGACGCTGAGTTGTAAACGACGGCGACTCTCAGCATCAGTGTGCTCACGCTCGTTGAGGATGGTCTGCAGATTGGCATTGAGAGAATCGAGCCTGCTGCGTTCATTCCGTAAAACCTCGTTGTCCTCGATCAACCTCTTCTCGATACTCTTCCAAAGGTCCTTCTCGGCCTTCAGGTTTGCGTTCTCACGTTGAAGGCTTTCGACGAGACCTTTCGTCTCAACCAAGTCTTCGGCAGCCTGTTGGGTTCTCAAGTCTTGTCGGTTGGCGTTCTCCAGGAGAGCAGCATAGCGTTTCTGCAGCTCTGCATTTTCATTCTTCAACATGTTGAAATTGCTCTGCAACAGCTCAGCTCGCTGAGTGGCAGCGCCAAGCTGGCTGCTTGAGCGACTGATCTCGCTCAGCAATTCACTATTCTTCCGTGATAATTCATTGACTTGCTGTTTCAAAGCGGCATGGTCGGTGGCGGACTCCTCCCGGAAGCTGTCAAAGTGGGCTTGCACCTTGCGCAATAACTCCGCATAGTCGGGCACATCCCTCCCTTGGTCGTCAACATTCGGTGGGACCGCACCAAGAGGAAGCGACTGGGAGAATGCAGAAGCATCCCCAACCGTTTGACGACGTCTTGTCAGCATGCTGCGGAAGGTATCCCGCTCCTTCACGTAGCTCTTGGTCTGAGCAACGAGATTAGCGATTTCATCACGGTACGTTTGCACACGAATTCTGAGCTCCTTCAGCTCCTCCTGCTCCTGTTGGCGAACGGCATCCTTCTCACGAGCTTCTGCTCCCTCCATCTTATCACCGAGTTCCCTCAGCATTCGCCGAAGTGTGACGTTCTGCTCCTGAAGCTCATGCAGATCCTTAAACGCCGTTAGATGACGGCTGATAAATCGGCCGGTTGGGTTGAGTTCCGCCGACGAGTCGTCGATCTCCTTGCGGGCGATCTTCTCGAGTTCATCCCTGTCGTATGTGGTTTCGCCTTCTTTCAAGACAGCAACTTCCATAACCAGAACCTTAATCTGAGCGCTTAAGTCACGAAGTTGTTGACGCAAGATATCCCCTTCGCGAGCCAATCCCTCCACCTGGCCCTGCCACTTCCGTGCCTCCTTGGTTGCATCGTCTCTTTCCTTTCCTGCTGTCTCGAGGATATTAGACATTTCGACAACGGCATTTTCAAGTCGTGCGTGGTCAGCCCGCAATTCGTCAATCTCCGGTTTGCTGGCTTCGAGCTCCTGAACCATCTCATCGAGGGTCGCTTTGAGTTCCTGGCTGGTCTTCTGTTCTGCGGCAAGCATCGTTCGCATCTTGTCATACTCGGTATACATTTGAGTGAGAGTAAGTCCTCCTTTGGAGCGCGAGGTCCTGGGAGAAAATGCGCCACTGGGAGTTCCGGGACGGACAGGCGTACTGGGTCCTGTACCATTCAAGCCACGAGCCGGGCTCATGGATCTTCCGGCAGTGGCACCTTCAGACTGCAATTGAGTAACAGTCAACTCTAGTTCAGCAACACGGCGTTCGGCAGCCTCCTTGTCAGCGTGCTCTGTTTCGATCTCAACGCGGAGTCGAGAGATCTCTTCGGCGGCATCGTCTCTTGCTTTTTCTAGAGCGAGCTGACACTCCTGCACACGCTGCTTGGCAGTTTGCGCGGCATTGCCTTGCAATTCAGCCAGACGATTAGCACTATCCAGTTCGATTCTGAAAGACTCAGCCGCTTGGATAGCCTCCTCCTTGAGTTGTTGGATGCTCGAAAGCGACTCCTCGTATCGTTGCTCGACCTCATCCAAACGGCTCTTGAGGGCATTTTCACTGCGCCTTAGCGAGTCGATGGTTGAGTTGGCTTCCTCATTTTCACGTTGAAGCTCGGCAATTCGGGCGGTCTTTTCCTTGCGGAATTTGAGGTACTCTGCAGACTTCGTCTTCAGTTCCGTCTCGAACCATTCGTTGTTCTTCTTCGTCAAGTCCAGCTCCTGCTGCAAGCTCTGTTCACGGAAGCGGGCGCTGGCGGATGCCGAGTTCGCGGCCTGAAGATTTTGTTCGGCAGTAGCTAGCTCGCGTCTCAATTCAATTGTCTTCTTGTGTTGGGTGGAAAGTTCTTCCGCAAGCTTGTCGTACGCAGCACTCTTTGACTCAAGAAGCCCTAGGGTATCCCTGTTCGATGCTTCGAGCGAGGAAATACGGGATTTCAGAGTGTTGACTTCGGATTCATTGGAAGTAGTCGAGGACTTCAGCGTCGCGATTTCGGATTCTAGGGCCGAACGAGCATTTTCTAGATAAATGTCAGAAGGTGTAGTCAGAAAAGGACGCGTCACAGCCAACCTGATTCGTGCAGTTTCTTTCTTGCCTCCTCAACTTCGGCATGGCCCTTTTCCACAGAGCTTTTCAGCACCTTGATCTTTGAGTCGCTGCTGCGAACCGCGTTCTCAAGCTCCACTTCCAAACGAAGCTTGTCGGATTTGAGCTCGTCATATTCATGGGCTTTTTTGGTAATTGCCTCCAGCAACTGGTTGACTAGCTCGACTGTGGGAGCTTGGGTAAGGGTGGTAAGTGTTGACTCCGCGATAGTGTAATGGCTCGCGAGGTAAGGCAATTCGACGGTAGCAGTAGCCATAATGGCTAAAGAACGGCTGTTGTATCGAGCCGCTTCCTTTTCAAAGCTGATGACTGTGAAATTTGCGCAGCAATCGGTCAGTCAGGAAGATGCGCAGAGGTCACTAGCTCAATCCGATGATGTCGTTGCGCGCGTAACATGCACTACTCCAAGATAAGTGCACACAACGCTCAAATAGGTCTATTATAACATGGCGATGTAAATACAAAAATGTGGGAAATGACCGACAGAGGAAAAGTGAAGGTGAGTCCTCTGTCGAGTGATGAATGTCGGTCTTGAAGGATAAATGAGATGCGTTTGCGTTGCATTGCTGCTCCAAACGCGGTTAGCGCGTCTCTCAAAGCACGTGATATTTTTTGCCTGAGGCTTCAGCCTATCAATTATGGCTCTCGAAGAATAGCAGTCGCAATCACTTATTCCCCTTCCCCAACACACTGCATCTGTCCTCTGCATCTTTATCGGGGGTGACGACTTTGAATTCGATTAGGGAAGGTATTGATCTAATTATATGCTCCGGAGCAGATTAAACTAAGCTCTTTCTGGCTCTTGAAGCCGGACGTCGCCTCATTCTATCAAACACGAGCATCTCTCACGGCATTACCAGCTATCGCAGCCATGTCACTCCAGCAGCAGCTCAAGAGTTTCAACGCCAGCGTCACCGACTATGCGAACCGTATGCCCCAGCAGAGACGGTTTGTCCACAACGGCTCGACAAGCACTTCTCAGGTACCATCCTCCACCTCAACACCAACACCAGGTAGCGACGCACAGCGGAAGAGGCAGAATGCAGACATCGTGTACTCGCAGCCTGCCAATACCGGCACGGGCAAGGATATCATGACACAGGTGCTCTTTGCAGTTGAGCACTTGAAATCGAAGGGCGTCCCGCTCAGGTATTCCGATATTGTCTCGTACCTCTCTCTCCAGCACCGCTCAAGCGACGAAGGCTACCTTCAGGCACTACGGAGAATTCTCACGCAGCACGAAAAAGTCTTGTATGATCCCAGTGGCGCGAACGGGGAGGGTACATTCGCTTTTCGGCCTCCTCACAACATCCGCAACGCGGAGCAACTCCTGCAGAAGCTACAGTCTCAGACTACCGCTGCCGGCATGAGCGTCCGTGAGCTCCGGGAAGGCTGGCCCAACGTTGAAGAAACAATTAACAGGCTGGAGAAAGAAGGAAAATTGTTGGTCACTAGAAACAAGAAGGATGATCATGCGAAGATGGTCTGGGCCAACGATCCCTCGCTGGTGCAGCATTTTGATGATGAGTTCCGCCAGATTTGGGCGAAGATCAAAGTCCCAGACCAGCAGGCCGTCAAGGAAGAGCTGGAGAAAGCTGGTATCACTCCAACAAACAAGAACAAGGTTATCAAGGTACGCCCAAAGGTGGAGCAGAAAAAGGTCAAGAAACCTCGTCGCAGTGGCAAGACAACCAACACCCATATGATGGGCGTTTTGAGAGATTATTCGCACCTCAAACGGTAGACATGGCTTCCCGCTGAACACCTTGTCTTTGGCTTCGTTATTGAGCCGACAATTCTTGACCATGCTTTTTTTTTTTTTTTTTTTTTTTTTTTTTTTTTTTTTTTT
>NW_022983986.1:0-49872 GCF_010724455.1 Aspergillus lentulus | reverse complement strand
AAGAACTTATATATAGAAGAGGGGGAACTTAATAATATTTAAGTTAATAATAAAGTAATACTAAGGCTAAGTATATCTACTTATTACTATTAAATATAAGAGAATCTTATTATTAAGGCTAAAGTTAATAGAATCTTAATAGCTTCTAAGAAGATAAGATAATAGCTTAATAACCTTAAATAGTATTATTAAACTATTATAGTAACTAATAATAATCTAATTAATTACTAGTATCTTACTAGCCTAAAGCCCCTTTAATTAATAGTAAGTTCTATTGTTAAATAATAAAGGAAGCTATTTAATTATATCTTATAAAGGCTAATAATAATTATAAATAATAACTATAGTAATAGTATTATACTTTAATATATAATTTAGGCCTAGTATAGTTTAGGATAAACCTTTCCTAAAGGGGGAGATAATTATTATATAGTAAACTACTAGTAAGCTTTAGGTGTGGCTTACTACCTTACTTAGAGAATAGTTTCTCTAAACCTGCATATATATAATAGAAATAGGGGTAATTAAATAGCTTAGTAAGAACTAAGTAATTTATTCTAATTATTATAATATATATATTTTACTTAGTAAGCCTATACCCTCTAAGAACCCTGTAATCATAGTAATAACTCACAGCCTAGTTGCTGACCCCTTAACATCTAGGAACCTCCCTAAGTAGGCTACTTCCGGTCTGCTTATAAGGAAGGAATGGAGACAGAGTAAGATGGACACATCATGGGTTTTATCTCCCTTTAAGGCTGTTATTTTGCCCATTTGTTAAAATGTGACTTCTTTAGCTTGAGTGCAGAATATTCAGGCACCTGAATATTCACCTGAAGGTGCCGGAACGTGGGCGGCAAAGCAGCAAGGGAATAGACGCTGGGATGGGTGAGCACTGATATATACATGCTGTTATATATTTTTTTGTTCACCAGGTCTTTCCATATTAAACAGTGTGACGATCTGCACATCCGATATATCCGGTGCGTAATTGAACATTCCCCAGTCTAGGTTTAATCTTGGCGGAATTTCCATACTCTAAGGGGAAGGATCTGCAGAGCTTGCTGATCTCCTCACTCAGCAATGCAATGTATTCCTATTTCCTCCATATAACACTTGCAATCATGATTCATCAACTTTTGAGTTGCGGGTGCGGCACTGGGGAGTAAACCAAGTCATGTTGGGATATGTGATTCACAATTGTGGGAAATAATCGAGAGTATTAAGCACCCCATATCTCATATTGATCGGCTACAGTGTAAGAAGCAGTGCCGGCCGACTACCGAGTTTTGCCGAGTTTGGGTTGCATCTCCAAGACAAGCTCATAACTAGTACTGACTAGTACTACTACCAGCCAAAATTATGCACTGGTTTCCTGGCATATGTCAATGTCCCACATCCACAAGTCAAGAATTGCCCAACCCTTTCCCCACTGATCAACGTGGGGTCTACATTGCTAAGGATATTCTTGGCTTATGCACCCAATTTCGAGGATAAGGCTGGGATAATACAGTCAAGTACATAGTAGTGGGCCCGAAACGCGCAAGAATAACATGAATGCTATGTGTTGATGGTCCTTTGATAATGTGGCTGATCAGCTATAAAGAGCATCTCGTCCATGATGTTAAGCACCCCCAACAAGAATAGACTTTCACTCAGTCTACTTTTCATTTTGCTTAATCTGACATTAGAAAACGCTTAACCATGGTGGGTGTTATTGACACTGCATCCGAGACGGTCGAGCCGCCGCGAAGACTTCTCGCAGCTGTCGTCGATTCTCTTGCCATTGAATGCCCTACGCGGCGATTTTGCTTGATCCCCAATGGTACAGAAGTCCACCAAGGTTTCCGCGAAGTGACTCTCAAGGAGCTATGTCGCGCTGTGAATACGATGTCTTGGTGGATGGAGAAGCATCTTGGTAGCTCCGTCAAGGGAGAAACAATTGCCTATCTGGGGAGCAACGATATCCGCTATATTATCCTGATGCTTGCTTCGCACAAAACAGGCTGTACGGTCAGTCTTTGGACATTGGAGATGGAATAATTAACGATTCGAACGTTGTGTAGATATTCTTTCCTTCAACTCGGCTATCAAATGAAGCATACGATTCAGTGTTTCGAGCGACACGTACCAAAATGCTGTTATTCAGCCCGGAGAAGCATCACCTCGTCTCAGGTTTAACCGGGCCAAGCAAGTCAATCAGCTCCCTGGAAGTACCAAGTGTTACTGGAATGCTGAACGACAATTTGAATGTGACGCATTACGATTTCACTTCGACGTATGAGGAGATGGAAGACAAAACCGCATTCATAATCCACAGCTCGGGAACAACAGGTGAGGTGGATAACTACAACTGCTTGGCTGGTTGGCTTATGATTCTAAATCTCTCTGTAGGTATGCCCAAACCAGTGTCGCTTACCCATGGCTTCCTCGGCACTGTCGACTACGGTGCGTTCATGCCTCGACCCTCTGGCCGTTCACCGGCCTTTTTCCAAGACCTGCTCTCGGCCGATCCCCACCCAAGCAATCTTGTTTTGTCAGTTACACCATACTTCCATATGATGGGACTTGTGGCGTTGCTTGAATCGATATTTCACAACATCCCCTTCGTGACAATCCCGGACCAGCCATTGTCTGTCAACCTGCTGATAGATGTTATCCATGCGACACATCCTACTGCTACCATCCTGCCACCATCGATCCTCGAAGACATGAGCCTGTCTCAGGAAGCTCTGGAATGCCTCAGCACCTTAAAGTTCGTTTGCTATGGAGGCGCTCCGCTGGCGAAGCAGGTCGGAGACAAGGTAAGCCAGTACACCCAGGTAAGAAACCCAATCGGATCCACCGAGATGGGCATTATCAGCTCCCTTGTCCCGGAGGGGAAGGAAAACTGGGGTTACTTCGAATGGAATCCGACATACGGGATCGATATGCAGTCTGTCACGGATGATTTATACGAGCTAGTGATCCCTCGTGTGGAGGATTCTCGCCGGATGCATGGGATATTCCATACATTTCCAGCTCTGAAAGAGTACCGATCCAAAGATCTCTATGTGCGGCATCCGGAAATCCCGAAGTTGTGGCAATACCGTGGCCGCTTGGACGATGTGATCGTGCTCAGTAACGGAGAGAAGTTGAATCCTGTGACATTGGAGAAGGTTGTCGAAGGCCATCCCTCTGTTCGTCGCGCTCTTGTTTTTGGACAGGGCCGATTCCAGACAGGCCTGCTGATTGAACCCGCGATTGATGATCATAATGGCAATATTGATGAACAGAATTTCGTGGACATGATCTGGCCTTCGGTGCAGATTGCCAACAAAACCGTTCCTCGGTACGGGCAAGTCTTGAAAAAAATGATTCGGCTTGCATCCCCCGGAAAGCCATTCAAATTGACGCCGAAGGGCACTACCCAGCGGCATGCCGTCAATGCGGACTACGCAGAGGAGATTGACGCATTGTATGCCACCGCGCAAGACAAACAGCTGGGGGCTGAGCTGCCATCGACGATCGACTTTGAGAGTGTGCATCGCTATGTGCATGAAGTCATTACCTCGCTCACTGGGCGATCTGATATAAAGCCTAGCGATGATCTTTTCGGCTTAGGACTCGACTCACTACAGGCGATTGAGCTTAGCAACCTGTTGCGAAATGCAGTCTCGTCTTACAACCCGACGCTGGGCACGGAAAGCATTACCGTACAGAACGTTTATGCTCGACCCACCACGGAGAAGCTTGCTGGTCTGCTTTTGGCCGTCCTTCAGGAGCAGGCAGCGACAGCCCCGACAGCATCACGCTCTGAAAGAATCGCCGGCCTAGTGTCCAAGTACACAGGTGATCTCCCGATTCGATCCTTCAACTCCTCGGCTCAACTGCCTCCGCTTTCGACTGTTATACTGACTGGATCAACCGGCTCCCTGGGCACTTACATTCTTTCCGGCCTATTGAACGATCCTAAAGTTGCAAAGGTATACTGTTTCAATCGGGCTGCTGATGCAGGCACTCGCCAGCAACAAGGGTTTGCCGAAAAGGGTCTGGACGCCTCATCCCTGAAAGACCCCAGCAAGGTCGAATTTCTACACGTGTCCTTCGGAGACAAACACTTTGGTCTTGGTGATGCCATGTACAGCAAGCTGCTGGATACGGTTGACCTGATCATCCACAATGCGTGGAAAGTAAACTTCAATCACCCCGTCTCATCGTTTGAAGACCCTCATATCAAGGGGGTGCGTGAATTCGTCAATTTCAGTCTTGAGAGCCGCTACAATGCCCACCTTGCCTTTGTCTCCTCCGTGAGCACAATCGCAACATGGACGCCCACTTCGGATGAGGTCGCTGTCCCTGAATCGCCAATGGATACTGTGGACTCCGTACTAAAACAAGGATACGGCGAATCAAAACATGTAGGGGAGAGGATTTGTTTGGAGGCGTCACGAAGGTCAGGGGTGCCGACGAGCATCCTACGTGTGGGACAGATCGCGGGACCGGATAGTCGGTTGGGGCTGTGGAATCCACACGAGTGGCTGCCCTCCGTGGTAAAAACGTCTAAGACCATAGGAAAAGTACCTGATACGCTGGGCAGTTTTCTCGTGGATTGGATTGCTGTGGTGAGTCTAACCTTGTCGTAAATGGATCGCCAGGCTTAACAAGAATAGGACACTCTGGCCAGGATCACAATCGAAATCCTACTGAGCCGTCGGCCATCACTATCAACACAACCCCATGCTGTTTTTCATTTGACAAACCCATCACGGATTCCCTGGAACAACCTGATACCTGCAATCCAGGAAAGATATCCTGTGAGCGTCGTGTCCCTCGCGGAATGGGTCGATGAGCTGGAACACATTCCGAATCCTTCCCCTCAGGACCTTGATGAGAAACCGGCTCTAAAACTTCTATCTTTCTATCAGGCCTTAGCTCACAGTGCGGCTGTGCCAAATGCTGAGATCAGCGTGGAGAATTCCAAGCAAGCCAGCAGAACTATGGCATCGCTCGGGCCGGTCTCGCGCGCTCAAATGTCCAACTGGCTAAATCAGTGGGATTTTTGAGGGTTCTTGCTAGATATCTCCATGCTTAGCACTTGATATTCTCCCCCTGCTCTAGCAGTAACTGTAAGTAAATAACATGTGGATGGTCTCCTTCTGTGGCCTAGAAGATAAGCAGAGACATAAGATTAGATCTAGTAAGACACAGTATATATAGCCTCTACATTTATGCCTGCATCCAGAAATATCCTCGCCATCTTAATATACCCCGTTCTACTGTATATATAATGGCATTATCCTATTAATAAATTGGAAAATACCTAATAATCTTTAGGGGAAAAGGAGGCCACACTAATAGAATTGAAATCTTTATAACCTAGCTTTATCTTTCCTATGATCTAGAATGGATTATTTAATATTAGAGTTATTATAACTCTTAAGCTTAATAACTTAAGTAAAAGTAGTAATTATGTATATCCTTTCAACCCATACCAGATGCACTGCGAGGGCTGCCTTCCTATTGGCCTAGCAAATGACGTTTTGGTCACTATAGCGCGCCGTAGCTACACTGAGCAGTCTCGTATTGACAGTTTGACCACGACCACGTCCCCTTATCCTTTTCAGAATTTATCAGTCAATAATCAATAGAGTCTGAAACATTCTGTTCATCAAAGAATGCCAGGTGCGCGGAGCTCTGGTTGCTTACTTTGCGTCCAGCGTCGCGTGAAGGTTTGTCTTCCAAGAATTGGAGGCCACACACCATTAACATATATATAGTGTGATGAGCGACTTCCGGGTTGTGCGCGGTGCGAGAAATATGGAAAGCCGTGCCCCGGCTATGTCAGGAACTTCAAGTTCAAAGCTGGAAAACCTTATCGTTCTCGACGCGCACCTCGAGCCGATGGCTCGGATTGTGAACGGAGCGTGTCTAATAGAGAAAACGATGAGGCAGACGGAGTTTCAATGATACCGAGTACTACGGTGTCTTTGCTGTCTTCTTCAACGGTCGATGTCCTCCAAGGACTTTCGTCAGTAGTCGATGACCTCTCTCAGCCTCGCTCGTCGACTTCAGTCCATATTGTTTCCAGATGGTTCAGCAGTCTTCCAGCTCTCTATGGACGGAACAAAACACTGGATGCAACTGTTCGATGCTTCACAACGCACCATATTTCTAAGGTGCTACAGAATCTCCAGATGGCGCGGTATTCTAGATCTGCGTACGTCGAGGCTCTGAGCAGACTTCGAAAATCTCTAAACGCCCCTTCTGAGCGTCTGTCTGCCGATATCTTCTGCGCGGTGCTACTTCTATGCTTGTATGAGGTAGGCATCCCATTAATCTCCGGCACAGGGAGAAGTAATGTCGACTGATGAACTTAGCTGTTTGCAAATAATCAAAATCCAGACACGTGGATGAAACATGCAAAGGCTGTGAGTCAGCTAGCGGAGATTCGTGGGCCGAACGCTTACAAGGACCCATTCAATAATACGTTACTCAAAGCTGCAAGAGGATTGATTGTGGGTGACCGGCCTTTATGTTCTGAATACGATATAAAACTGACATGGGTGCAGGTAATGCACTCTCTTTTCTCCGGGGAAAGATGCTTTCTAGCCTCAGATCGGTGGCATGCCATAATGAAGCAGCGCATCAACTCATTCTATTCCGAAGAG
The DNA here is from genome assembly GCF_010724455.1 of Aspergillus lentulus. The sequence goes on along the minus strand of NW_022983986.1, from coordinate 43,222 downwards.
CTGGAAGATTTGTTAGAGGAATTCATAGCTCTATTCACACTGGCACCAAGCCTAGTCCACGCCCTCTATGATATCAAAGCATCAGATATGACGAGTCCTGCAACCTGGAAGAAGGCTTCCGAAACCTTGACGCGGATTCTTGAGATTCAGAACAAACTGTCAGAATGGTATAGCCGCTTTTCCCGCATGGCACCACCTCCATACGAAAGGCTGTCATCGTCCAACGATGCAGTGTATCCTATCGTTCTGCACTATTCTGATTTAAATATCGCCTCAATATTCAATTCCTACCATGCATACATGGCTATCATACACGAGGCCCTACGGACCCTTGGTTATCCTGGTGAACATGAAGCTATGGTCGCCTTTTTCCGAGATCAGATCTGCAAGTCAGTGGAATACAACGGTGCCGGTCCCCTAGGGCCGTACAGGATGGGATTTCCGCTACGTGTGGCGTACGAGGCCGCAGACCCCAAAACAAAGGCTTGGATAGAGAACCGTTTGGTGCAAATGTCGCAGTATTATGCAGCTGTGGCACCCAAGAATTTTGCCACGCCTTTTGACTAAATCCTCTTTCTCCCTTATTGGTCGTCATTATGTCCAACTTTGTTGAGAAGATATCCACCGTGCTCAAGGCCTGTCGCCTCTCTCGCATTCCTCGGTATGGAGAGTTTTATATCCAAATGGCTCCATCGTGCCTCGTGATAACAATAGAAGCATTGCGACGACAACCTCCATCAACAGGCCCATGCCAACTTTGATCCCCTCTTTGCCAGTGACAGCGTTGAATTCATCCGATCCATACTCACTCAGCAGAAAGCAGGCGATTCTGACAGCCAAGAATGGCAGAGTGGCAAGGACCAGCATCACGCCGCGGTGACCATTCCGGGGCAGAACCGTGCGGTACGCGATTGCAATCCAAAGTACGAGACTGATCACGAATGCAAAGGTAATGACGAACACAGCCGAGCCAATATCCCTACAGGCGGAGATATTCATTGTCTCACCGACCACGGCACAGACCAGAGACAAGATGACTGGGAAGCGAAAGCCGTGAAGTAGAAATCGCAAATGTTTCGGGTACCTTGTGTTTCCGTGTCCGCTTCGTCCAGCCTGTCCACTTCTAGACGTTAGTTCTTGCAGCTTCTTGAGCAAACACATGACGTACCTTCGCAACAGGACAAGGCTCACTTCGAACAAAAGAGGTGATAGTCCGATACTTTGCAGAATGATCTCTGCTGTCAAGACCGACTTGCTCGGATTGGAAACAGCAATCACCATCGCGGAACCCGCAATTCGGACTGACCCACCTCGATCAGCCCTGTCCGAAACCATAGTGGGCAGGTGAATTAGCACTTACGGTGCGCCAAAATTCCAAGCATGCCAAACCAGGAGTACAGCACGCATCTGTGGACATTTCTCCCCCTTCTGTGGTGCCAGTACTGCCATTCCTGCATGAATCTTGTGATAAATTGTACCACTTGAATGAGGGAGAAGATGGTCACTTCAGCAATTGCGATGTGAGTGTGACCCCCTGAGAGAGACTGCATTTCATTGGTTTTCATAGGGGTCGGCTTCGAGTTGAGGCTGTTGATCAATTGGAAGACAGAATGAGCCTTTTTATCTGTATCTAACTGTAAATTTGGTGGCAGGAGATGGTGCTGAGAGTGACAGGATATGGTCGACTTGCTATATATACCGCGTCATTTTCACTGAGCCACATAATTATGAGACTGTGTCCATGAAAGCATTGGCTATAAGTTTCTAAGCCTCGTGCCTCATATCTGACCATCTATAGCCATCGAACAAAGCTGCGAGGACATCGCGATAATTGACCATTTTAGGCTTAGTGGCTTTCCTTTAAGCCTCTCTTGGCGCAAAGAAGCATAATGATTGGTGGGGAAACACCGACTAGCTCCGTTTTGTTACCTGCATGCCTCAGGCACTTAGCGAAGCTGCGACGGTACCTGATCAAGAAAGATACACTCTGGTCCCTGGCCGCACGTCCGTAGAACTGTAGCCCTCTTTGATGGTGTTGATTTGATATATATGGGCATTCTGGATAAAGTGCCAATCTGGGTTAAGAATTGTCCCCAAGAGAAAGCTACAAAAGTGACTCACAGCGTACCTAATACTAGATGGTCTCATAGTCTCTATAATCTTGGACACCCAATGTAACCTTGTCCTGTTCCCGCTTAAGCTCCGGTTGAAAGCCGGTTGGAACAATGAAAAGGATTGGGAAATTCCTCGCGCGGTAAAGAACCCCGACCGTGTGCGCAAGCTTCTGTCCCAGGGGCATAAACCAGATGCCTTTGATCTTTGCGAAGCAGCCCGTAACGGGGCTCTATACGCAGATGCGGCAGGAACGGTTAAGATTCTGTTGGATACCGGTGCCGTTGATCCAAATGCTAGGCCAGATTACGCGGATTTATTAAGGAGCATATTGAAGGAGTAAGGGGCTAGATTGATATTCTAACAGGTTGGTCAATGAGCAACAATATTTAAACACAACCATGTATCTCATCAGACAGGATCATTTAAGCCAGGTTGTTCCAGGATACCACGGAATAGAAATGGTGATCAACGGTATATTATACTGTATTAAATTAGAAAATTCTATTAGTAATAGCTGGTTCGTCTTAAGTAGCCGATGGTCACATGGAGTGCTTTCCACGGCTGACAATTCTGCCCTTTCCATACACGCCTCCTTCCATTTGTTCCCCTCCACAAAACCAGATCCCTCATTGATTATCCAAGGAGACAATTATTATCTCTCTAGCCATAACAACAACGCTCGAAATGGCCACTAGAGACAACTCGTCCCAAACTGATGACGAAAACTGGACCATACCATCTGTCGCGCCGGATGCCATGTGCCTGGATGGCCATGTATTCCGCATCAACTACGATGTCCCAGAGGAGATTACCCGGCAACTGAACGCACTGTACGACCGCGACGCAAAGTATGAAGAGATCCCGGAGCACCTGAGAGCATATGAAATCGAAAAGGAAGACTCAGATGTGGAAGAAGCAAAAGAGCTAGAACGGTACCTTGAGGAAGAGGCCACGCGCAAGAAGAAAGACCTCGAGGAAATGAAGGAGGCCTTGCTCAAGGCCAAGTCTACTCGAGTATCAACACGCGAGTGATCGTACATCTGAAGGGATGAGAGAGAACGGTAACAATGTCATGTATGCAATAAATTCACAATCTACTAGAGAACGAAACCTAATTCGACACTGAAAGGCTCGTATGGCGGCAATCCCTAGCAATACCATCATCACTATGTATTAATGAGTGGATAACTGATTGCTTCAACCCTAGGATGCCCGCTTTTGAGCCAGAGTAGGAGCCCCGAGGAAAAAATACTAACATATTGCTAAACGATATGCAGAGAGGACATCGATGTCTGTCTGTCTATACGCCAGGGAGAAGCAATACAGTCCCGTCGATCAATCTGTCACTCACTTGAGATTACTCGTTGGAGTTGCATAGGTGTAGATAGATTGGATTTCGTAGTCTGAGCTCTGAAAATGGTAACTAGTAGAATGTAGTGGGCATACCCAGTACATTTTCAAACCACTGATCGTCTCCTAGATCCATCGACTGCATCCAGACCATCTGATCCAGCTCTGGGATTTGGTGATTGCGACCGGTAGTGTCCGCGCTGGCACTCTGGCCCTGCCTGGTCTCCGCGTCATGCCATCGAGCTTCAGCCCACAAACGACATCTGGTTAAAAGCTTGGATAAGAACTTGAGTAAATGGTCGTCGCACTGAAGTTCCGGCTCCTCGCTGCTTAGATCGAGCTTCTGAATCATACCGTCCATCGTCGAGATCAGGTGAACGGTGTCCCGCACCGCTTGGCAATCCCATTCGGGATCTTGCAATGTTGATAGATATTTCAACAGTGTGATCGTCAGAATCATCTGGGACCAGAAATGAAAGGGCTGGCCGACAAGCCTCGAGCAAGGGATCTGGTAGAAATGGTCCAGCCACGACTTGATGTTCTCGACCGACTGCCATAAACATTCCAGGCGTTCGAATCCTAGTAGGCCAGATAGACTGAGAGGAGGTGAGTCTTGGCTGATGGAATAGGCGAGCTGGTTAATGTATAACTCGACGTATTGGGCGTGTGCATTGAGGATGTCTGCATGTGGAGGTATAAGCCTTCCTGGAGAAGATCTGCCAGGTTATTTGTGTTCGCTACGTACCTAGCCGGGGGAGGTCGGGAGGAAACGTAGACCTTAGCTCATGGAGCTCCTTTCGTAAAGTCTTGAGATACAAAAGGCGAGGAGCCGAAACTGCCGCAGGAGCTGTTGCGGTGCGAGCCTCGTCCTGTTGCCGTACGTCATCTGCTCTTTGCTTTAAGAGCTGCAAGCGGACTTGAGAGACAAATAGCCAATCTGCAGAACAATCTTCGGTTATTGTGAGGATTTGGAGCGCCTCTTCCATCTGAGGCGTCCATCGTAGAGCGTCTTGACGCCCAAGGTGCGACGCAATACTAGGATAGTCGTACATTAGTATAGTTTCGACCATAAGAACAGAGGCATACGCACTTAGAGCTCAAAATAAAACACGCCAGTCCTGCCCGCTGCCTTTCCAATAAGTCGTATGGCGTTTGATCCTTGGGGCTCTGATTATTGTCGTCCGCCCCTCCCTGGGTAATAGTCATCATGAGTTGCACGTCTGGCGATGAAGGCTTAAACAACCGCAGATCATAGACGATTGAAATTGCCAGCATCATGAGGCGAGAGACGAGGTCTGCTCGGCCGAGGAAAGGGTCCGTACTCCATGCTAGATACGTTAACAATCCAAGCAGGAGGTCGATATTTGACTGAACTTGGAGCAACGCCGATGTGAACAGGGTACGCTTCAGCTCCTCCACTAGAGTGAATCTTTCCTGGGTTGAGAACGTGGTCACGGTGTGGATGGCTTGGAGCAAGAAAGGCCTATTTTGGCGTAGATGGCAGCTTGTCATCTCTGGAGTCAGGTCGATAAACGGAAAGGATGGCAGCATTCGGGACCGGAAGAAATCGAGTCTTTCGTCCGCTCGATATGGCGATGGAGCGGGGGTGGACAGAGGATAAGGAGTTGCCTCTGTCGCGAGATTCGGTCCCTCATTGAAGCCCAGAGTAGTGCTCGCAGGGGTTACTAGAGTAGTATTTGAAGAAGATGTGGATGCCGAACTGTCGTCCCCGTGGAGAGTCTGAAGGATGTCGACAGCAGACGCCGAAGCCGCCGTGGAACCGATGAAAGACTGCATAGTGGATAACAGGCTCTCCATTTTCTCCTCTAGCCGGGTAATCCGCCTATCAGACACTCTGGATGTCTGAGCATTCTGAACATTCCGCCGGCGAACCGACTCTGATCGCTCACACCTTTTCTTGAGACGGAGACACCTTTCACAAGTATCGCCGCTTGGAGCACGTACGCACCGACACTTGGCTTTGTAGCAATGCGTGCAGGCTTGGCCATAGCTGCAGGACTGGCCGGCGGCTGGTTTCGATTTCGACCTCTCCATAGTATCCCGCCAGCTACGTCAAAATGTGATCGCATGTAGGAGATAGTTCAGAGATGTCGAACGGAGGTGAGTTAGGGATCTCCTTGCACGGAGATTACCTAAATCCTGCCGTGTCATGCCGACGGATTTAGACCTCCGAAGTCCGTTCATATACAAGGGTCGGATCTAGCCGCCAGGAAGACGAGACGGAGCCGGCGGGGTTATTAGTTAGAAATAACTAATAAGTAAACAAAAACAGGGATAGCAGCCACTTAAGATGCACGCTCTTGTCGAACTCCATCATTTTTGGAGTAGCGGGGACGACATGACTACAAAAGCAATCCTTCAATGGACGACACAGGGAGGGAAAATGGCGCGAAAAGCACTCGAACTGACATCTACGGCGTGCCTCAGCCGGAATTCAGTCGTCCGAATGCCGCTCAGAGCCCGCCATGGTATGCTCAAGTACTACCCAGCGCTGAAGCCCTGATATCCCTTAGAGCTTTCTACTAATATCATGTCCATGTAACCGCGCTCAAGTTCTGCGGCTTTTGTTTCTGTTTCTGTCTGCTTCATACCCTCCATTTGCTCCTTGATTGGTGCAACGCCCATCCGATCGCAATGCCTCCAAACAATCAGGCTGCCTGGATCCCCGCCAAAAAGACACGACCGTTCAAAGTTGGCGATGCGCCCTACACGCCCCCAGGCCCCGGCCAGGTAGTGATCAAGAACACCGCCGTGGCTATCAACCCATTCGACTGGGTGCTGCAGTTCATTGGGCCGGCGATCGCCGGCTACGTCAAATACCCCTTCATCTTTGGCACCGATGTCGCCGGCGAGGTGGTCGAGGTCGCTCCCGACGTGGATCGGTTCCGGGTAGGCGACCGAGTCTTCGGAAGTGCCACGGCCATAGCCAAGGAAGTCAACCGCCCCGCCGAGGGAGGGTTCCAACTGTACACAGTGATGCGACAGCATATGCTGGCGCCGACTCCAACCCACATCACCGACGAACAGGCCTGCGTCTTGGGACTGGGTCTCGGGACAGCAGCATGGGGTCTCTTCCACCCGGATTACCTGGGCCTCGACATGCCTCGGGTCCCGGCGCCCACGGACGTGGTGGGCAAGTCGGGCCTGCCGCGCACTGTTATTATCACTGGCGGCGCGTCAAGCGTGGGGAGCAACGCCGTGCAGCTAGCTGTGTCTGCTGGCTATGGAGTCATATCTACCTCGTCCCCAAGGAACTTCGACTACGTGAAGAGTCTCGGTGCAAACCATGTATTCGATTACAGGAGCAGAACACTGGTCAAGGACATCCTGGCTGCTCTCCAGGGCTGTGAGCTGGTTGGTGCCTGCGCCATTGGCCGTGGGGCCGTCGAGGCATGCACCGCCGTGATGAAGCATCATGATGTCCGCCTCACGCGGAAGCGCATCGCGTTGGCTGGCGCCATAATACCTCCTGATAAGCTCACCACTTTTGTTGGCAAGGGCACATACTTGATGGGCATGGTGGGCGGGATGGTCAAGTCGACTGCGAGGCGCGCTCGGACCGGGGTCGAAGCCAAATTTATCCTCCTCGATGGCCTGGTCGATCCAAATAGCGTCGTGGCTCGCATTTATACGGAGTTCCTGCCGCAGGCGCTTGAGCAGCGCCAGTTTGTGCCAGCACCTCCACCGCATGTCGTAGGCAAGGGACTGAACAAGATTCAAGATGCTCTGGATCTCCAGAGGAAGGGGGTCTCGGCGAAGAAGCTTGTCGTGACGTTGTAGTTGAGCGAGCTTTGAATAGGGCGGGGACAAGATATCGTTGTTGTAGTTATTTGGTATACCCGATTACTGCGCTTATTGCTAGCGATGGAAAATTAATTGTCATGTTGGTATATCTGGTCGAGATATGTGTGTGCAGGCAAATCGCCGCACCTAAGGCTATCTGTAGTGTAAGTCCAATCCACCAGAGTGACTGAGATTTTTCTGCGTATCAGTAATTCTGCTCTGTGCATGCGGATCCTTTGCATCAAGTCACTAAAAAGGTAATATTAAAGATCCATAACCTCTTCTAGAGAACACGTCATAGGAAGCACAGCGAGAATTAGTATACCCCGAACAATGACTGGTAACCTCAGCAGGCGGACATTGAGTAAGTAATGGTCACTACAGCCTTGTCTAAGCCATTGGTGGCACGACTCTACTTGTCCCAGCGGACTCTTGATCACCACTGGCAGGAGACTCGCTGCCAATAACCTGAAGATCCTTGACCTTGCGAATATCCTTCCATCCGAGTCCCGGAGCAAAGACCAAAACCGCAAGGCTGACCGCCAGACCGAGGTACATAACGTGGTCGATACTTTTGGCGTAGGCCTCGAGCACAGCAGCCAGCTGGGAGCCAGACACCAAGTCCCGGATGGAGCGGACTCCCGCGGCGACAACAGCGTCCGGAGCTTGGCCAATCTGAGCAGCGCGCTGCTGAAGCTGGTGACGGAGGCTGTTACTGAAAATTGCATTCGCAGCAATCAGAGAGGTAGCCGCCCCGATGTTTTGCCAGAAAATGACAATGGCCATGGCCTGGGGGATCTGCGCCGGAGCCACGAGGTTCTGTATGGCGATGTATGGAGCCGCCGCTGTGCAACCGCTTGCGACACCGTAGAGAATCTGATACCCGATCCATTTGGCAACCGAAGTTGTAGGGCTTAGGGTCGACAGAAGCCCGTAGCCCACTGCCGAGATGGCACCGCCGGCCAGAAGAAACGGAAGATAGTACCCCAGAATGGAGATCAGGGCGCCCGAGACCATCGTAAAGAGGACTAGGCCGAGCGTGATGGGGAGCATGTGCACGCCACTCATCAAGGGCGAGTCGTCTCGGATCGCCTGGAAGTATATCGCAATGTAGAAATCCGCCACCAGGACACTGGACAGGCTGAAGAACATGGTCATTGCGGTCGACCAAATGACTCGGTGTCGGAGCATGGCAAACGGCACCATGGCCTCGTCTCCCCGACGATGCTCCCAGACCAGGAAGAGACCAAACGTGACGGCGCCGCCGACCAGCAAGCCAATCACGACGGAACTATTCCAAGGGTATTGATTCCCGCCAAACTGCAGCCCCAAGAGGAACATCACCACAGCCGGGCAGACGAGCATGAATCCGGGGAGATCCAGAGACTTGATGGCAGTGCCGAGAATCTCTAGAGGCGGACTCTTGGGTTTCGGTTCGGGAATCGTGTTGAAGAGAAGAAATCCGCCGACGACAACGCCCAGAGGGAGGTTGATGTAAAAGCACCACCGCCAGGACACGTTTGTGGTGAAAGCCCCTCCGATGATGGGCCCCGTCGCCAGGCCCAACTGGCCCATACCCATGTTGAGCCCCATGAAAAGCGCCTGTTTCTTTGTTGGGAGCACCGAAGAAATGGTCGTCACCGCGCCGTTGGCTACACCAGCAGACCCTACGCCTGCGATGGCGCGGCCGACGATGAACATGGGCGACGACTGGGCCGCTCCGCAGATGGCAGACCCTATCTCGAAGAGAACAAAGAAGATCAGGAAGGTCCACTGCATGATCTGGTTAGTGTTCATTCTACGCGCGGCGTAGACCAACATACCTTGGTGGAAAACTGGCTGTAGATCTTGCCGGTCAAAGGCTGGAACGCTGCACTTCCAAGCTGGTAGGCGCCGCCATACCAGCCGACATCCACCAACGAGTCGAACTCAGAGGTAATGGCCGGAGTGGCGGTAGAAAGGACGGCAAGGTCGAGGAAAAATAGGAAATAGGCCAGGGTAACTGATGTGAGGATCAGGCTGACCGCCAGCCCAGACGGATACTCGTACTTGGGCTCTGCATCATCGCTAGAGGCACTTTTCTCAGCCATTGCAAGACGTGAGGACGGGTGGTGCTGGTAGTATAACTGCTTAACTACCGGTTTATAATAACATATAAGAGTGACACCTCCTCTCTGCCTATAAATGCACTGCATCTGTAGTCCAGGAGACCGGAGTCTACTCTCCGAAATCCGCACCTGCAGCAGGATCACTTAGGGGTACCGCTTATACCGGAGTCTGCTCCGAAATCCGGCACCCCTACTAACTACCGTGATGTAAACTCACCCACTGGTCCCTAACATGTTTACCAAACCGGCCAATAATCAACTATAGAAGAACGGCCTTCTCCCGATCGTGCTTTCCGAACAATATCCCGAACAAAACAGTCGTCACGGCCATGACGCCCGCCAACGATGAATACATGATAACCAGATGGGGGTCCTTGTTGATGGGCGTAAACGCCATCGCCAGGCAAGCTCCAACTCCAGCTGTGGCCATCCACACCGACTGGACCACCGACTTCATAGATTTCGGAGCTTGATTGTAGGCATATTCCGTCCCTGTGGTGAAACAGAAAATCTCCGCAATCGCACCAAGAACGTAGATGGGTATTTGCAGGAACATCGAGATTTGATTGGGAATGTGGCCATGGTCCGACTCGGGGCATGCCAGGGGTTGATCGTAACAGGGGCCCGTGGAATATACTAATTTTTGTAGGATTGCGGTGTAGGCCATAGCGAGGGTCAGAAAGAGAAATCCGACGACAATGCGGGCCATGGGGCCGAATCGGATCTTGTGCTGGGTCAAGAATGGGTATAGGCCACGCGCGACTATCGGCGTCAGTAGAATGCTGGAGATGGGATTGAATGACTTGATAGTGTCGTTTGGAACCCCGGAGTTGACCATCTGTCCGGCCTGGGAAATGAGGTTATTGAAGGTTTGGTTCATGCACAACCAATGAATGGGGAATAAGAGACTGTATAATGTCAGTTGCCCCTGCATCTGAATCGATCATACACGCTGGAGGGCATACAAAACACGACATGCGAGCAATCCACTTTTCAACTCGTCAATGAATGTATCGGACCACGTCACCTGTCGGTGGTGCTTCTCTCGCTGTTTCTGCGGTTTGGCCCCATCCATCTGGAACCCTTCACGAATCCCATACAACATAGCCCTGCCGGCTTGTGGGAGTACCGAGCCACTTGGCGGGCGCCGAACTGATTGCGAGAACATTGGTATCTATTTCTCTAGCGTCGGGGCGAGGAGTCACTCACCAAATGTATGTCGCCACGCCAGCAACGGTACAATCGACAGTGCCATCATGCACAAGGGAAGAAGGTATGCGACCCAGTATCCAACATACTTCTCAAGGATTGTGGTGATTAGGGCCGATAACCCCCCGATATTCACCATCCTAACCCCGAGTTAGCAGCGCCTCGACGCCGAGGCAGGGCAAAGAGGAGAATACCAATAGTATACATTGTAGATGTATTGGATTGTGAGCGCTCGATCTGTGATGACCTTTCGTCTGTTCTTTAGCACTCTGACCTTGGGGATTGCTTCAGTATACTGCTCCGCTGTGCATGGTCAGCCCGGATTAGCTTCAGGTGACTGATGCTCTCATTCTGACACATACCGATGAACGGAGCGACAGAGGATCGCACTCCTCCTGAGCCCACGGCGATGAGCACAATGGCGGTAACTAATCCACCTTCTGCAGCCCCGGATTGAATAGCGCGAGGCAAGGAGGACCCGAACAAAATCACCGAGCCACAGAGTTGGATGCTGTCCGATCATTAGCTTGACGATGATGCAAGCAATCGACCCAAGACCATACACAGCAGAGACTAGAATTGTTCTGTACCGACCCAGCCAGGTATCAGCCACCACCGCTGCTGGGATGGTGGTGAGATAGCCCCCGGCCATCATCGCATTCACAATATTGGTCGCCATTGCTTCGCGTAGGCCCAGTACGCCGGGAATCTTGCTAGAGGGTGAATGTTGAATATAATTCTCTGCTAGGTATCAGAATCCTTGCCTCGCCACGAGTCACTTGACAGCAGACTCACGCAAAGGGCTGGTCGCTCCATACCAGACGAAGCGCTCAGCGGCTCCCACGAAAGCAATCAGCCATACCCGGAAGGGTATATCGTCTATCACTGGAAGCAGATTCTCTTCGTCATGCTCACATGTCGCCAATTGTAATTGCTGTGGCTTCCCCTGATGCTCGTTGGATGTAACCACCATCTGTCTTTCGATATCGTCCGACTTGCTCATGATGAGCGTGGCAGGCAATGACAAGCGCCTCTATGCTTGGTACTGATCGAAGGAGAATTGGAGTCAATAACAACAATACGGTCGGTAGCCATCTGACTAAAAGAAAAGCGTAGAAAGAGGATGCAGGAGACATTTTAATAAGTATCTTGGAAGAGCGCGGCATGGTATGCTGCCAACTACATCCATTCATTCGTTTCATTCCGACTGAGCTCGGAATACATGCCTCGGGATGCCTGAATACTCTGGTGTTTATCCCGAGCGGAGTAAACCTGTGATGAGTAATCAGTAGGCACTCCGATTCTGTTCTCGTCCGGTGCTTCATCTTCCCGTCACAATTACCATCGAAAAACGGCAATATGGGCATGGCCAAGACGACCGAGTCTGTTCGTCATGGAGAACATTTCCAAGGTTATGGTCCGTAAGAATGGCAAGCAAGTCTCCTGCGAACCATGTCGTGTCTCTAAGATCCGGTGTGATCATGGACTACCGAAATGTCGACGATGTGATGTTAGGGGGTTGAGTTTCAAGGTAGACACTGTTCCAATACTGATTCCGATTCGCATCTGAAGTTAAATGGTCTGGAGCATTAAGGCGCGGACTGACAGAGAGCCTATCAGTGTTACTACCATCCGGCCCCTCTGACCCGATCACGGAAGAAGGCACACGTACCCCGCAGCGTGTCTCCTGTCAACCCATCGCGCGAGGATGATGAGGGCCCTGGCGTCTCTATCAGTTCTGGTGATAGCACCATACCAACTGATCCTCAAGCGGGCCTGACATCTACTCAGCCAACATACTTGGGATCCACCAGCTTTATGTCAGCATTCGGCCATGATCAACAGGACTTGAGCCTTTCTACACCGAAAACTTCCCATGGATCCACCCTGCGCAAGGCGTGGAGTGCCGACTTCACACACCTCATTCCCCGACTGGTGCAGCTTCTGCGGCCGCTCAGGCTGTATGAAGATTTAGTGACAGACGAATACCATCGGGGGCCGTTCACAGTCATCCCAGCTCCTCTAATCCTTACTCCCTTAAGGCTGCTTCGAAGCCACTGGGACAAGGAGAGATGGCCGCAAGAGGATTTGGGATCCCGGATCACTCAGAACACAGCCACCAAATCAATCAAGCTTGAAGCAAACATGACGACAGACCAGTTTTACACCCTGTTCACAGGTCCGAATCTGCGATGGGAGTTTGCCGGCCTCCTATTCGCTTTGGCGGGGCTCGGTGCTAGCGTGTCGTCTCGCGCCACTCCACTTTTGTCTCTGAACGGCAAGGAGGAACTAGACGCGGATGCTTTTGCCAGGGAAATGGCGGCAGCAAGTCATGCATGTATCGAAATCTGCAGACAGTACGACAATGTGAATGACTTGGTGGTTTGGCTGAACTACACATACTTCGTATTGGCATCGAATATAATGGGCGAGACAAGTAAGACCGATCACTTCATAGGGCTGGCACTCAATTCACAATGCTGACACAGAGTAGGCCATCATATTTACGCGCAATTTGGGGACTTGGTCTCTTGCATTTATGCTATGGGCCTACACCGTCCAGATCGTCCTGGGTCCGCCGTTCCATTTTTCCTCTCGGAAACCCGTAAGAGAGTCTTTGCAGCGTCATATCGAGCCGACAAAAATATCGCTACTTTTCTCGGAAGGCCGCCTCGACTGCCGTATCATTATTGTGACGTGGAACTACCCTTAGATATTGATGACGATAGTATAGTCCTGGACCGCCTTTCCGTTGACAACGCTATAAGCAAGCTCACGCCGGATGGATGGGGTACGTTCAACGGTGGTCTGCGCCCTGCCACCGTCATCCGGCTACGATACATGGTAGCGATGTTGCGAGAGCAGGTGGTGGGACTGTCCTTGGGGCGAGGCTCTGTTCATTCCAGACAAAATGAACTCCAGTAGGATTCGCAATACTTGTCGCAGTATGGTGAAAGCTAATATGCTTGTAGGGCTACCTATCAAGAGTGTAAACGATTATGGGACAAAATCCCCAGTCAGTTCCACTACAGCAAAAACTCCTGGAAGGCATTAAGTCCGCCCCTGGCCATAATAAGCCTGGTCATCCACCTAGAATACCTCCACACGCTGTTTCAGGTCGAGCGCATCCGCTCCAATGAGGTCCCCGACGCCATGTCCGATCTTCTGGACTCGGCCATGCAGATCGTCTCGGCAGTCACAGATTTTGCGAAGCACCGGAATCAAGAGGCCAGCATCCGCGAGCAGTACACGTGGATTGTAAGTCACTGTAATCCATCGCCATTCTGTTCTAACCTGTCGGTCAACTAGTTTCTCCTCTACGCTCTCCCGGCAGCAGGTGTCCTCGCAACCGAACTCCATCGCTGCACAGTGGACAGGGTATCACTACCATGTTCCATCCCCCGGTCCAGAATTATCCGCGATCTAAGCCTGCTTGTCTCCTGGTTTGAAAGCGCTAGCTCACCAACAAATGTGACACATCAAGCGTGCGTAGAGGTTACCAAGGTCATAATCAAGCTCTTGAATGATACGTTGGATTATCCGTCAGCCGGGCAGATGGGAGATGGGCCACAAAACGGTACAGACAATCACCCTATGCCGACCAGTTTACATTCCATTGAGATGTCCCTAAATGCCTACGAACGGTTTGGTGCAACACCGAATGTAGATGCACTTGAAACGAGTGAGGATTTCTTAAACTGGCTAGATGAGTTGGGGTTGGACACGAGCGTCCCTGAGTTCTTTGGGTGCCAGTAACATGGATCCTTACCGAGTCCATTTACGTTTCATCCGGTCGTAAATAGACGCCGTGGCTTAACCGAAGCACGATCGAGCAGCTCCTTGTCCTCAACTATGTCCTCTGGATATCCCTCCTACGCTAGTACCGTAGGCCGATCTGCGTTATAGACTGAGGAGGGCATGTTCCAGGAAACATTAAATATAATTGGCAACTGCGTTTTTGCGCTCTTGTCGGTCACACTATCGCTAGTCCGCTCCTTGCGGTGGAACCACCTGGGGCTATACATATGAGTACTCGGGTAATGTCTCGCCTACACGCCATAGCTTTTCCCTAGGCCAATTATGGTCTGGCCCGACTCGCATAAATTTTCAGCAGGTTCTCCTGTTAATGGCTGACTGTTAATGTTAAGTTTGATCTGATTCACTTTGCATTATGAAGTCTAAACATACATAATGTATTAGCCAAATTTAGCATAGCTTGGTGCCCGTAGATATATACTCATATGTACACTAGGAGTTGATAAAAGGCAATAAAAAGTGCAGTTAAGACCTTACTGAGGTTTCCCACCTTACTTTATTTAGGTAGTAGCTTAAACCGTAAAAGGTTCTTAAGATGCCCTAGAATAGCCTGAGACCTTGCTGAACTGTAATCTGAACTGAGAACCTTTTAATATGTGAATATCGAGGCGTTCTGTTGTAGCCATTGTCACTACAAGCCCTATGTCTCGCAAGCATGACGCTGTGAAAAATGACATAAAAAGCAGTATAGTTGAATTCCAGCAACGTGTTCATCACTCAAGAAACAAATGCAGCTTGGATTGATATTTCCTCCCAATGACTGCTATATATGGCCTGAATGACAAAGTCTCCAGACCATTCTACTAATCAGCAATACGCTCAACGGTTTCGCCAATCAAAGCGAATCTGAGGCAGGTGCGCCATTCAGCTTGAAATACCCGGGCTGTAGCGTCTGATAGATCCCCTTGGGATCATACCTGGCAGCAATGCTCTGTAGTTTGGCCTTATTGGCAACCCCATAACCTGCTATAACATCCTGATACTGGCTCGCATAGTTCATGTAGACATAGTCATGGAACACGCCATCCTTTTTCGCTTTGGCAGTGACTGTATCCCAGAAATCCTTAGCCCATGCAACTATCTTCTCATCGTCATCAGCATTTTCCCACCAGGTCGACATCAGCAGTAGGTGAAGTGGACCATCCGAGGCGTCCAGACCCAGTGCGTTACCTCCATTGCGCATCATGTTCTTAAGCATGGGAACGGTAATGCCCTGATTGACGAGGTCAGGATTGATACCTGGAATGCTCAGAACCTGCGGAAGAACAGAGTAAAAGTACTCAGTAACCCAGTTGGCAAAGCCCTCGTCCAAGCGCACAGTTAACGTCCAGTACATCTCCCGCAGTCCATCGGGATTAACCTCTTGGACAGCGTCACAGTACTCCACCAAGGTCCTGGCCGCCGTGCTATCCTGAATCGCCGGAATAGCGCGGTAGGGAGCAAAAATGGCCGGCTCGCTGACGTTCTTGACATATGTAATCTCGGCAGCAGCAATGTTCTGTCCCTGAGTATGCACGAACGCGACCCAGTGCTGCGCGTTGCCGTCGTTGGAGGCGCCGTTCACTACACTGACGAAGGCGCTGATTACCTTGCTGAATTGATCTTCAGCAAAGACTCGGGTTCCACCTCGCATTTCAGGGCTCGGAATGGTATAGAGGTTGAACTTGGTGACGATGCCGAGGTTATTCCCACCGCCTCGGAGAGCCCAGTAGAGGTCGGGATAAGAGTCTACACTAGCTGTGACGATGGCACCGCTCGCAGTAACAACCTTCACTCTAGTGAGCTTCTGGACACAAGTTTAATGCATGGATACCCTACCTCGAAACTCTCGACATTATCGCAAGCCCAGCCGTACAGATTGGAGTAGTACGAGATCCCACCTCCGGTCGTAAGTCCTCCAACGCCAATTGTCGAAACCCTACCACCGATTGCAGCGAGGCCATATGGCTCTAATGCCGCGTATACTTGCACCCAGACATTTCCGGGACCAACGGACACTACCGACCTATCGTCATTCAGAGCAATTGTGTTCATATCTTTCAACAAGACCGTAATCCCGCCCTGGATACTCGATGCACCCGCAAAGGCAGCATGGCCACCACTCTTGATGGCAAAGGGACACCCAGTGTACCTTGCAAGAAGTACAAGAATAGAAACATCGGTGTTTACTGATGGCTTGAAGATGCAGTAAGGACGAACTTCTTCCTGCTGGACCGACCAGTACGATCCTGTGGCATCGGTGTACGCAGTAGTATTCTGCACGAACGCTCTACTAGGGCCGTACAGGAAGCTCAGGGTGCCGCACTGCAAAATATCAGGCCTTCCATGCTTTTCAGGATTCATGAATCGAAGTACTTACTGCTACACGACAGGCAGATTCGGTTGATCGCGACTGCAACGACCTCAGAGCAGGGATTGAAGAAACATCCACCCCAAGATTATAAAGTGCGGCATTTACATCGAAATTATCGGGTTCGAAGACATTGGACGATGTCTTGCCTGTTTGTGCTAGAGCAATGGCGCAAATGGCGCCCAAGAAAACTGAAAACCACAACATGCCGCACCACAAATCCAGGACAATAAGGGAGGGGTTTGAGGAGAGAAAGGAAAAGTTGTTGTTCCTGCGAGGATACACATGGTCAAATTCCCTTGTCGAATATGAGCTTGACACGCGGGAGTTATGCCACTAATGCACGCCACACATACGACGAAAACGCCTGCCCTATGAGCATTGATAATGGGAAGCTAGTGCTTACCAGAATGCTACATCACTCTGACATGTTGCAAAAAGCATTCCCATTATTGCCGAGTGGAAAGAGTATCATGCGCATGGTACATACTGGCGATTCCCGGAAAACTCGTGGACTGGACGTTAGATATAGATCTGATTTTGTGGCACTTGCTTGATCACCAATATATGTTACGGCAATGATGCCAGCATGCCTCATGGTTGTTATGGAAACCAATATATCGGCTCTCAGATTTGCAAAGCTTTCATGTTTTCTGTGAGCCCGGATCTATCCAATATATAGTTATGTGGATGTCGACTGACTAACGATGGACGATGTGTGTTGCTACGCGTCTGTCATCCATAACCACTCCGAGGCGTGCATGGGCCTAGTTACCGAGAGACTGTGGCAGAGGAAATGGTATAACACCAATATCTATCAAGAAATACAGAGAATGGGCTTTGCTCAAAACGTACTCAAGTTGAAGCGCACTTTGCTTTGAGAATGCAGACTTTTGGCGTGGCGCCTCATCGAGCAGGTCTATCAGCACCTGAAATGGATCGTTTCGCAGACCCGCTTGGTAAATGCTTTGAATCAGAATCTGATGGCGCTGCCTCGGCTTCGGGATCTGCAGCGGCAGCAGTCAGAAATCTTGTATTTATCTGTTGCCCCTGTAGATCGAGATGAACAGTTGCCCCCGGTATACTCGCGAGCAGTTTAAGCAGGCCAGGATTACTCGGGGATATCGTGGTGAACTGTGAGAGGAGACCGAGGCAACGTCTGTGGTTTTTCAGGTATGTGAACGACGTTAGGTGATGGCCAAAGAAAGAAGGCAACTCGTGCTTCTCTATAAATCGAGGCACACCAAGGATGGTAACGTGTAATCGAAGGAAGATTACTGCGAGAACCTGTGAGTTCGATAGGTAAGCGGGGTAGACCTGTTTAGTGCTATCTGCTTGCATGGAGAGTCAGATCCGACAAATCCGTTAGATCCATCACTGGCACAGGGACTCACTCGGGCGCTTTTGCTCTGACGTAGATTAGAATGGTTACTACAATAGAGTCCAGTCCTTGATGGAACCCTCCCACCAATCACTCTATAGCAAATGCTCGGCTCTTGTGTATTACCCATGATCTTGCAGCACTGGCTGTTGCCCCTCCTTGCACTCTCTTAGACTTGTTGCCCGTTTTATATTTTCCCCCTCAACTATCTCTTGTTAATTCCAGGCTCCAGTATATTCGCGTCAACGTTTTGGAAATGGAGGGGCCACAGATCTCATCTGAGAAGCCATCTCAGTGCTCTGAGAAATGCTTGACACAACCAGTCTCTGCATCTCTGGATGAGATAATCAGCTACCCGGAAGGAGGGATCGCGGCCTGGACAGTCGCTCTGGGCTCCTGGTGCTGTATGACCGCGGGGCTAGGCCTCATGAACTCGGTGGGTGTACTGGAGGCCTATGTTTCGACGACCCTCTTGGCAAATACCTCTACCGACTCTACGGGATGGATATTCGGCATCTATGTCTTTGTTTCGTACTTCTGTGGCTTACAAGTCGGACCGATATTTGACGCCAGGGGCCCTAGGGAGCTCATCATGATAGGGACTGTCTTTCTGCTCGTGGGAACCTTTACACTCGGTTTATGCACAGGTGGTCTTTTCAGCATTGATTCCTCGAAGGAAATAGCTAACATGTAGCCTCAAGAGTACTACCAATTTGTCCTCGCCTTCTCCATCCTCAGCGGAATCGGAAACTCCTTTCTCTTCACCCCGGCAATGGGCGCCATCTCCCACTGGTTCGACAAACGCCGCGGCGAAGCATCTGGCTTTGCATTCACCGGCAGCGGATTCGGCGGCGTCCTGTTTCCCCTCATGATGCAATCCCTGCTCCCAAAAGTGGGCTGGGCCTGGGCAACGCGCATCGTAGGCTTCGTGCTTCTCTTCCTCTGCGTGATCAGTGTCCTCCTTTGCAAAAGTCGACTGCCCCCCAAGAAAGGTGCCGCGACTTCATGGCGCGATATGCTGCCTGACCTGCGCATATTCTGGGACGGCACCGGCGCGATGGCAGTAACCACCGCCGGTGTGTTTCTCATTGAATGGGCGTATTTTGTCCCCCTCACCTACGTCCCCAGCTACTATCTCACGCGGCAGGGCCTTTCAAACGCCGAGGCAGTAAGCGGCGCTGCAGCGTTCGCGTACCGGCTCCTCGCGATCTTGAACGCGGTCTCCTGCTTTGGACGATATTTGATCGGCTACGTAGCAAATAAAAGTGGCCGGTATAATACCATGATCGTATCGAATCTCGTCTGCCTGGCTGCCGTGATCGGGCTATGGCTACCGGATGCATTAGCGGGAACTGCGCCCAGTAAGGCGTTGATGATCATGTTTGTGATCGTGTTTGGGTTTGCGAGCGGTTCCAATATTAGTCTGATGCCTGTGTGCCTGGGGCAACTGTGCGACACCCAAGACTACGGGAGGTATTATGCAAGTGCGTATACGGTTGCCAGTATTGGATGCTTGACGGGCATTCCGATTGCGGGCAGCCTGATCACGGCTACTGAGGGGGGAAGGAGGGGCTTCTGGGGTGTCATACTGTTCACTGGACTGAGTTATATGGCGTCTTTTGCGTGCTTTCTTTGGGTACGTGTGCGGGTCAAGGGTTGGGATGTGAAGACAATTTGGTAGTGGCTCAGCAGATACTCGATTACGGCGGGAAATGACAGAAACAATTGGCCTCAATCAAGGCAACTATGAATGCCCCTTCAGGAACGTGACCAGGGACTTCGCAAGCTTTTCTGGCTGATCCTCCGGAGAAAAGTGCCCGCAATCCTCAATAAACTCCAATTCTGACCCAGGAATAGCTTCATGCAATATATGGGCCCAATCAGGAACCTGCCACCCATCATTTACACCCCAGATCAGCTTAACTGGCAGTTTCCCTAGCTCACCCAGCCGGTCGGCAATCTCCAGCGTATGCTGGGGGTCATAGAACCGGACCTGATGCTGGTAGAGACTAGCCTGCCCGACGGGCCCAGAAATATACCCCAAAAAGATATCAAGACTCGAACTCTCGAACTGCTCCCGTTTGTGCACAGCAGACCGCAACCAACCCCGGTAATGCTCGCGATGTCTTGCGTCAGGCGCCCGAATTAGGGTCTCCAGCCCGTCCTCCATCTGCTTCTTCGTTCTCGCAGACGGATAACTGTCGAAACTGACCACATCCACAAGCGTCAGCGAACGAATCCTCTGCGGCGAGAAAATGGCGAAGCGCTGTGCGATCCCTCCGCCAATATCATGAGCTACGACATGGGCTGATTCCAGACCCCAGTGCGCCAGTAACCCCTCTAGGATCGGCACCTGGCCCGAAATCGAGGTATCAATGGACGGATCCCAGGGGCGTTCGGAGACCCCGTAGCCAAGCCAGTCGAAGACATGGACTCTGTAGTGGGCGCTTGTGAGTTGAGGCACGACGTTTCGCCAGATGAGAGAGCTGGATGGTGTCCCGTGGAGTAAGACCACGGGTTCTCCGGTTGGTTCTCCGTAGATGCCATAGGCGATTCGCGTGCCGCGGATGAGTACGTTTTCCGTGACTAAAGGTTGCATATTCTCTACTTAAATTTTGGATAATTGATAGTGTAGTAGGCAAGTTGCATGAAAGTCATGGGCTGCACCTCGTGTTTATATGGCTGGTGAGGATCATGATGTCATTTGTCGCATAACTTGCTAATCCCTGTCCATTCCGTGGGTATTTATATGATTACAAACATTTAGTTTTGCTTAATAGTTAGGTATCCATATAATCAACAAGTTACTATATAAGTATTTACAAGTCACTGTCAGGAGTTGCAATGGGTTACCTATGAGGAAGCAGGCAATCCGGCTCACCAGGAGGTCACAATAAGCTTAAGAAGCGCCCAAACAGGATTGGCTCGATATATGGGATATTCATATAGCACTTGTCACCTTCTTAGATGCTAGATCAAGAAGAGGTCCATCGATCCTCTGAATGCATCTGGTGATATTTATTGTAAGGCCCTAAAGCTACTTTATCTCCTCATCAAGTGTCTGAAGCCAGCTGGGCTCCCAGCGCCGAGGAATCGGGATTTGAACATCGAGGGTTCGGGCGCAAAGAATGATCTACTAAGATCGTCCAAAACATGTATTGCAAATCGACCTCCACTGCAAATGTGGGTTCTGTCTAATATCATGCCCAGCCAATGTAATCCCAAGTGCCGGCTCAGCTAAGCCACATGGGTGCCGTGGCGCCCATTCAACGTTGTCAAACGCATCTACCTGGCATAATAGGGCCTCTGTCGCGGTAACCTGTACACCGATCACGACAGGCGGAGGGAGGCTGCATAATGGAGAGATAATAGATGTAACCAAGATTTATACATGTTGGGCGATGTGTAGACGGAAATCATGGATGAGTGGAGAGGGAGAGAAATGTCAAGCAATGTGTTAGAGTGTAATGAAAAGGTTAGGTGACTAGAAAATAACTATAATACAATATGTGAGATGGAACTGGCGACAGTAGTTCTGACAGGATCTTCGAGCTCGAGCTGGGATCGCATACATCTTGTTGCCCATCTTCCAGCCGATACCCCTGTGAATTATAGTCCATGTCCCGCAGCCTCACAATATTAGAAGACTGCAAATGCCATAGCTAATATAATATATTGAAAGCGCGCGGTTGAGTTTAATGTGGGTTTGTCTAGTCACCGACAATTATGAAAGGAAAAACCTTGGCCTCCAGGCTTTAGGCACAGCTTGACAATCTCTAGTATCACAGAAGGCTTGGATACTTTGGTGGAGAACAGCTTATTGACTATATGTTGTGCATTATCTTTGTTAGGTTGCTCATACAACAACAAAAGATCAGGTAGACCCAGTGTAGCGACAGTGAGAGTAATCAGAAGCAAGAGTTGATATACAGTGGATACATCCTGGCCCAGTAAGCATCTAAATAAATCTTCTCATTCTACAGGATGACATGTATCCCACATTCACCCTAAGGAGAGAATGGATCATTGTAGCCAGGACAAAGGAAGTCTACCAGGGCCCCTCATCATCTGGGCAGAGCTTGCAGTCGCTAGCATGCATAACAAACCCTGAAGACTCTAGCTTGAGTACGTTCTTAGTGGAATCCTACTTGCAGCATCGAACTCAAACATATTCTATTTATACCAACTGAGTAAAATGGACTCTTTTAGACTATCTAGTCTTATAACTGTTATAGGATGAATTGCATTACGATAATTTTCTATCCAATGTTGCACGTGCTAATTGTCCAAGCTTCTGAAACAGTGCACATCCTAACTATACTTTGCTACTCTTCATGTTACATCATAAAGAGGACAGCAAATTAAGGGTAGCATATATACCTGCCCATCCTTTAGTCTGATTACTCAGAACTGTGGGTATAACGGATTTAAGGCATCATTAGGCATGGAGCAAGGGTCCCGTATGAATAATCCGTGGCAATGAAAGAACCTGCTTACTACGTAGAAGACAGTAGGTACCACAATCGGATCGCATGGAGAGATTAACTCGCGCCACTGGAGGTATGAACCATGAAACAACGAGATGATCAAATCCCCGAGGACTGGATCAACCAACCTGAGATCATTGCCCATCGAATTTGTGCCACTCGATGACGGCATAGGGCTGGACAGAGCCAATAGTA
Organism: Aspergillus lentulus; assembly: GCF_010724455.1. The sequence goes on along the minus strand of NW_022983986.1, from coordinate 20,407 downwards.
GGGCTTATTCACCGGCTCGGGCGGAGTTCTCGGCATGCCGAAGCGGATATACTTACATACAGTGTCCATGATCACTTGACGATGGGTGTTGATTTTAAATTTTTTTTCGTCTTTCATTTTTCTTTTCGTCGTCTCAATTCATAACTAATTCTTCATCCCTATACTATTTGGGGTTTACAGTGTCTTGGATGTGAATTGACTTTGAGATGGCTGAAGCAGAGGTCCGCAATGGGGGTTCAACCCAACCAGTTGATGACGCAATGCCCGCAAACTCTGCGACCAACACCCAACTGCCTAAAAAGAGTCTGATGGATAGGTTGGTGTGATGCTGTTGATGCAGTGTATACAGTCCTAGAATACTGACTATACTCAGAATCAAAGGATATTTTGGCGTTGAGGACATCACTGGAGAGCTACGGGATAGCACAGATATCGAGATTCACACTTGGGATGGGCCTGACGACCCTGAGAATCCGTAAGTGAGAAGGAAAGTCTAGAAATGTCAACTAAGAGATTTTAGATTCAATTGGAGTACCAAGTACAAATGGCTACTTACCTTGACGGTCTGCTTCATGTGAGTTCAATTGTGCTGAATTTCAGACAGATAGGCAAGAGCTGACTCTATAGCTCCATCCTGACCGGTCTGCCTGCCGGAACGTATGGATCCGGAAATAACTGGATGGAAAACGAATGGCATGTTCAGAACTCTCCTTTCCCCAATCTCTATTGGGCTACGACCTCCTGGAACATGGGTGCGGCCTTTTGGCCGCTGATCTTCGTGCCTCTCACCGAATCCTCCGGTCGCATGCCTGGGTACTTTGTTTCGTATATTATCCTCGTCGCTACGCTATTCGGATCAGCCTTCGCCCACAACTTTGCTACTATTGTGGTCACCCGCTTTTTCGGCGGTGGTGCGTCGTCTGTCTCGATCAATATCGTCGGAGGGAGTATCAGTGATGTGTGGAAGGGTGGCAAAGCCCGCAGTTTGCCCATGTCTCTGTTCGGGTTTACAAGTGTAATTGGAATTGCTTTGGGTCCATTCATCGGCTCTGCGATTGTGCAAATCCACAAGGAAGACCCATGGAGATGGTAAGAAACTATCATCTGCTATTGAAGACCAACCTCTAATGAACTCAGGATCTTCTACGTCCAAATCATCTACAACGCCGCCCTCATTCCTGTCTTCTGGCTCATCCTCCGCGAGACCCGTCCAGACGTGATCCTCAAACGACGAGCCCGCAAAATCCGCAAGGAGACCGGACGGCACGTCTATGCGGCGTCCGAGCTGAACGCCCCGAGTACCATGCGTCTCCTCAAGATCTCCTTCGGCCGGCCGGCCCGAATGTTAGTCTCCGAGCCAGTCGTCCAGTTCTTCACCCTGTGGATTAGTTTCGCCTGGGGTATCCTGTATCTGTTCTTCTCCAGTGTGGTCCAGACATACAGCACCAACTATGGCTGGGGTGTATTGGCTACTGGTCTGGTCCAGCTAGCCATCTCCGTCGGGGCCGTCATCGCCACCGCGGTCAATCCCTTCCAGGACTGGCTGTACCTGCGTTCCGCGAAAAGAAACACAGAGAGACCCGGTCGTCCCATCCCAGAAGCAAGACTGTACACGTCCATCCCCGGTAGTCTACTCTTCACCGCCGGGCTATTCTGGTACGGCTGGGCCAGCCAGCCCGACGTCCACTGGATCGTTCCCACGATTGGAATCACAGCTGCTGGGATTGGCATCTACGCGATTTACATGGGTGTCGTTAACTATCTGACCGATGCATATGAGAAATACGCTGCGTCTGCATTGTCCGCTGCGTCGTTGGGTCGAAACTCCTTCGGAGCGTTCCTCCCGCTGGCGTCGCCGCAGCTGTTTAGTAATCTCGGTTTTGGATGGGCTGGTTCATTACTGGGGTTTATTGGGGCTGCACTGTCGCTTGTCCCTGTCGTTCTGGTGCTCAAGGGGCCGCAGATTCGGAGGAGCAGTCCGTTCATGCGTGAGTCGACGTGGGATCCGGAGGAGACGAGTGAGAGGGACGAGAATCAGGCTGAGAAGGCCTCCGATGTTTGATTCAGAATAGATTCGATTCAGTTAGTATATGGTGGTGTATATAGTGTCACGTGAGAGGTGATGATGATATGATTTCAGGGATGCATGATTACCGAAAAGGGACAGTCGAAAACAGTGGACGGGAAATGGTCACTGATGAGCTGATGACGCAGTATAAGCCTGATAGATATATTCATGACGCGGTAGTCTACGCTAGAACTATGTACATATTTGATTTTGTGTTTTAAGTCTATGTGTCTATGCATGATTGACTCCCATCTACTGTACAACGGTCTTCTCCCTTCCCAAATGCAGCCTCCTCTTCCACTTCGCCCTACTCTTTCGCATCGCCCTCTGCGTTCTCGACAGCGGGTAGTTGATAGGGGATTCTCCTCCGGTAAAGATCATGAAGTCGTACAGAAACGCCCCAAAAAGTGACCCGGCCAAGGATCCCGCCCACGGCCCATAGAACCAATACGGATTCGTGAACAGCTCACTCCCATATCCCAGCGCCAACAGTGCCAACCGCGGCCCAAAATCCCGGCTGGGGTTGAATGCAGCGCCCGTCTGATACGAGAACGTCATGCTGAGACACGCCACGACGAAGCCGATGATGAGCGAGTTCATGCCTGCTCCGGGGGGGGCGTTCTGGTCGTCTCCCAGTGCGAGGACAGTCACGGTGAGACAGAGCGTGCCAACGAATTCATTGAAGAAGGCTGTCGCAGGCCCGATCCAGGTTTGCCGCTGGCTGGTGATGAAGCTGTTGATGATGTCGGTGGGTCCGTTGGTGGAGAGGTAATGCTGGACGGAGTGGTAGTACAGCCCGTACACCGACAGCGCGGCGATAAAGGCACCTAGGTACTGCGCTGCGAAATAAGCGGGCATCTTCCGCTTGGGGAATCCGCGGTAGAACCATAGCATGACTGTGATGGTCGGGTTGAGGTGCGCGCCGGACACACCACCGGAAATGTAGATGGCCATCATGGCGGCGAATCCCCACGCCCAGGCTGTGGTGTTGGGGTTCCCAGCGCCGGTTAGTGTCACGGATAGATCCGCGGACAGGCCGACGGTTAGCTGCACGAAGACCGCCAGTGCCTCGGCGAGCTCCTCGCGGTGATGCGTACGGATGACGGACCAGGTCGTGTGGTTATTGTGCACCTCCTCCTCGACTAGCTCCTGGACGAGAGGGTGCAGGTCCTCCGGGTACGCCGCGTGGTCGAGCGTAGAAAAGGCTGTCAGGTCATCCTTGTCCTCGTGCTCGTCCTCATCCTCATGTTCGTACTCATGCTCGTCTAGATGATGCTCGAGCTCCTCGGGCACGGGCTGCAGAGGTTCAGCGGTGACCTCCTGCTGCGGCTGGGGAGACTGCGGCTGGGCTGGGACTTCAGGCTGCGTCTCCGCCGGATGCTCACCTTCCTGTAAGGTCGACAACTGGTCCACCGCGCCCTCCACATATGAGGGACGCCGCATACGTGTGGATGAAGTACGCGATAACCGTCGTGTTGACACCCCATCCCCAGTCAGTATCTTATTAACAAAGTTGTTCTCCCGCTGCACACGCGCATCCTCCACCTGGGCAGCCATCTTGCGCGGATCCGCGGTCTTCTCGATCTGCCCAGCCTCCAGATCATTAGGATCAACCTCCAGCCCCATCTTCTGCGAGTTCTCCGCCGGCAACTGCGCGTTCGCCCGCGCCTCCAGTAACTCCTCCTTGGTGGGAACCATGCCCGGCCGCACCACGCGCGGCAGGGGCTTCGCTAAACTCCATACCGGCTTTGCGTTGGCGGGCTGCTCATACGCAGGGTTAAGCTCTGTGTATCCTGGATGCACGAATGGTTCGTGGGCGAGTCTGAGTTGAGGTGTTTCTTCTGGACCGGCTAGTGTGAATTTCCCCTGTGTTCTCTGCGCCAGCGTCGTGCGGGACGTTAGGCTTGGTACTCCGCTGCGTCGGGAGGCCGCTGTGCTTCGTCTCCGGAGGCCAGAGTTGGCTGGCCTTGATGCTTCGTGGCCTTCCAGGGCAGAGGCGCGTCTGGTGGGCGACATAAAATCCGCTCGACCGGCTGCTGGAGTGCTCCTGGTGGGTGAGGGGGCTGCTTCTGTGGGATCTTGTAGTCGTCGCGGTACTTCGGACTATCTGCTGTCAGCATGTGTGCTACTTCATCGATTGTATGGCTTTACGTACCTTCGCCCGCGGGCGTCTGGGAGGTCTTTCGTCCATATTGTTTACTCCTCAGTCATTGCAGTCACGCCAAGCTGAGTATCAATTGATATACTGAACAGGTAGTAAAACAGACAACAAAAATATCCGTCGAAGGAATTGACTTTTCCACACTCTGGCTCCTCGGTTAACGACCGGATGACAACAACTTGCGCAATCCCATTGATTACCGGCTACTGGATACTTCAAAAGCGAAAGATCGGCCTGTCTCTTGTTTCGTGTTGAATTGTGGGCTCATGGCGTAATGAGTGGATCTCATCTGGGTCCTCGGCAGCAGATCAGTCAATTAGCATTCGATATCGTTGATTCTCCTGGCGTGTCGATCCAATTGGGTAAACTATCAACAGCTTCAACTGATTCTTGACCCACATTACATCACAAAAGGTATTGTTATCCTGTTTTGTGGGTGGGTCGCTTCCATTGAAATTTGATGTGTTCCTGATGTGCCAAGTGTTGACCAAAGATATATCACCGAATTCTTATCCCCACCAATGATATTACTGTGCCTCATCAGATGAGATTGATGATCAAAAGAGCTGATGCCATTGGATAGTGTTGGTATCTGATGTCATACTCATTCTGTCAGCATACAGCATTCGTGAAGGTACACTTGCACTAATCAAACATCATTTGCCGTTTCCTTAGCGCCCACAGCGACAGGAGAAATCGAAGCCAACGCAGTCCCTTCTCCCTCTTTTCCACCCTTCTCCCTCAACCTCCGACGCATCTTGCAACAGATCACACACTCGAGTATCGAAAAGAAGAAACGCGCGATGCTTCATCGTCAGCCAAATCCCTAAACCAGGGGACAAACATACGGAAACGGAATCATCAAAATGAACGCCAGGTCCAACGTGTCCATCCATGGACGAGGATAATCGGATGGGGCATTGCTCAGAGCCCAGTCGCTAAAGACCAGCTGGAGACATCCGATAACTCCCAGAATGATCGATACAACGTTACCGAAAATCAGCCAGCCCACGTCCAGCCGCTTGAGGGTGAAGGAGGCGGCGAGAAGACCGCATACTTCGATCAGGTCGACGACTATCGCGGTGGATACCTGCAAGGTCAGATACGCCTGTAGTTGAAGTGACGGTCGCTTACTGCGAAGATGGCAAAATAGAATGTGTGTCTATCACCCCAGTGAGTTGCGAGATATAGCAGGTAATAGAAACATGCTATGCTGAACGCTAGTCCAAACAGCCTGAGGGCCAGGTGGATGAAGGCCGGGAATTGTGGCACTCGTGATCGAGACATATCCTGGAAGTCGGGTGGATCTCACATATCGACGAATAATGGAATGATCGTACGTGCTTCTTCTGGGGGTGTCACGGGTTTTGTGTCTGCACTGCGCATGGACGACATGGCTGTGGCTTAGACCATGAGCTACAGAAACTTGTACCTTGTTCGCCGCATTCTCAGTGAAACAGCAGCTAATTCTGAAAGGGTTAGTGCTCTGGGATTCGGCTATGGAGCCTGGCTTGGTACCAATATAGGTCTGCTTGGTTATAGGCTGCGAACGCCATTGCCAAGTCTGGTGGACATTATTCGAGCCAATTGTACAACTGTTTGGCGCCGACTGTAGAGGCTCAAGGTCAGAGTCTTGTTCTGGACTATCTGTTAGAGGCTATTCATTTGGTGGTCCATAATAGAACCATCTTGAAGCCTTCAGCATTCTGCTGTCTTACAATAAGCTTCTTGGCCTTAGGAGGGATTAGACGTTGCCATATATCAATGGAAGACGAATGAGTCGTTACCCCTACGATAGCGTGGAATAATATATGACACTTCGCTAGCGCCCTGCGTGTCTCACTTTGGTGTGCGACGTAATCTGTCGAGTCCCTTGCTGAAGGCAGTCGTATTTGATCTTGCTAGTCTGATAGAGATCTGACAGCGGAGCACGAGACAGCTCCACTATCAAGCAGAGCATGGGGTACCCGGAGGATCAATGAAAAATAGACCACCCTGAGCACAATGCAGTGATTGAATCCCAGCCATTAGCGTTCCTCATGACCTCGAGGTGTAGAACGTTGGTGCAAACGGTCTCTGGTTCTTGTTCGATGGCGCCAGTTGTCTTGACTCACTCCGGGTTTGTAAAGTGCAATCATCACTCCAAATAGAGCCGATGAGGCGCTTCCTGCAAGCTAACCTGAGCATCCCCATCGACAGGATGATCCAATCCATCCAGTCGTCATTTGTATCTGGGCTAATATTGAAGGTGCGTTGAAGAAATTTCAGAGTCGAACTATGGCGGTCCGTGGGCTAGAAGTGCTTACCGCTCCGTAGTCGAGCTGGAGGAAATGCCCTTCAATCGTTCCCGATTGACCAGTGTCCAAAGGTGATCGAGAAAGGCAATTTCTGAGTGCATCCCTTGAAAGGACGATTGCACAAAATGATCAACAAAATGCTAGGAATCGCCCTAGGAAACTGATTTGCCCTTTTGCTCACGATGTTGATTTCCAGCTTGAACTGTAGGTGCGGTAGGGCATACCTGCTGTTTGTGATGTGTTTCTTGATATTTCACGTGTTGAAGGGGTCTGAGCTGTCTGCGAGCCCGTGGCCGAGCAAGCTTTTTTGCCTCGACAAGCAAGCAGGACGAGAAACTACTTCAATAAACCCTCAATTCATCTTTGTAGACCCCTGGCTCTCCGAATCGATGGCTTCGGTTATCAGCGCCCCCCATCCCCGATAGCCGAGGACTTGCGCCACGTCTAATATGAGCAAGCGTGGCGGCGCAGTATGATAACCATGTCGTTGACTGAAGCAGCGAGTTCGTATTGGATGAGGCTCCTTGAAGAGAAGCATGGGTTAACTCTTGGCGGCACTTGTTAGTCTTTGGCCCTTTCTGATTTGCCCTTTGATCCCCCGCTTGCCTAGATCCCTGAATTCTGTTGGGTAATGGTGAGATTGAATACGAGGTCCGTCATTAACGACAAGGCTCTATCCTAGAGCCACAAGCCATGGCAGATCTATTCCTCATAGACTACAAGGCAACGATGTAACGTCCCCAAGTATATCAAAGCCTTGTCCCGGCTTGAGATATTTAGCCTCATGCACATCGCTCTCCTGATATACTCAGCACCGGCCACTCAGGTGATAACCAGGCTTAAGACGGTGGTCGTTATGCATCATGGCATATACGCAAGCCGAACTAACCGGCTACTTCGACCGTATCAACTTACCTACCGACGCCCGCGAGGCCTTATTAGCGGGTAAAGACCGCCTGGAGGCTCTGACCTGTCTTCTGCATCACCATCTGGCCGCTGTGCCCTTCGAAAATATCGCTCTTCACTATTCCGCCGATCGCGTCCTAGTTCTCAGCCCGTCATTATTATACGAGAAGATTGTTCGGCGCCGGCAGGGCGGTACCTGTTTCCAGATCACTCGGCTATTCGGCGAGGTGTTGCTAGCCCTGGGCTTTGAGCTGTACATGAGCGGGGCACGCACAAACAAATCGACCAGCGTGGCCGCGCAAGACAAGGATGGCCGCGCGAAATTTGGAGATTGGTATTCTTTCCCTTTGCTCGGCCATATCATTGTTGGCGTATGTCTGCTGATCGTAAAGGCAACATATGATTCTCATCGTCCGGCTAGATGGAAATGACTATCTCGTGGACGCAGGGTTCGGCCCCAACGGCCCAGTCGACCCTGTCCTGCTTCGAGATGGACTCGAGTTTACTGACGGTGATGGCAACCTCGGACGGCGAGGCAGACTTGTTCATGCCCCGATTGATCAGGGTCGTGCCAGACATCTCAAGTACTGGCGGCTGCAGTTCCGATTTGACGGCAGTCCGGATTGGACGGACATCTATGCCTTTACGGAGAGCGAGTGGCTTGAAAGTGATTACCAAGCTGCAGAGCGTGCGGTTCGTGGTAATAAGCGAGCCTGGTTTATGTACCGAGTGATTGCATTTCAGATCGTGCTGAAAGACAGGACGCCTGTTGGTTGGGTGATGATCTGGAATGATGCTATGAGTTGGTTCCAAGGGGGCAAATTATCACGGCGAATAAGACTCGGTTCCGAAGGGGAGAGGATCAATGCCCTTGAGAGTGTGTTTGGGATTAAGCTGGGAGAAGAAGAGAGGAAAGAGATTGTTGGGACAGTAGCATTCTTAGGTGGGAAATCAAAGATTTAGACATGTAGATTATGTACCTCTCTCTATGCATGGTTGACTCCCACCTACTGTACAACCGTCTTCTCCCTCCCCGAATGCAGTCTCCTCTTCCATTTTGCCCTATTCTTTCGCATCGCCCTCTGCGTTCTCGAGGAATGATACTTGATATACCATGGTTTCATCATTGGTGTCACCGCAAAACCGGTCCATACATTTCGATGAGACAACCAGCTAAACCTGGGGGAAAACCAAGTGTAGGGGAGAAACCACGCGTAGGGGAGCGAAACCGCCACAAAGTTGGTGATGAAGACGATCCCGTGTGGCCATCTGAAACTGGATCAAGGGTCGATCAATGGGTATTCGATAATGGTGTTAACCTAAGCTAATACTACGTAAGATATATATCTGCAGATTAATCCCACGATTTAAACCAGTATAAGGCATAGCTATATAATAGTATAACCACCTTATCATGCTTTCATCCAATTGTAACTGAATTGTCGATTCCATGCCGGCGCAAGAAGGAGACTACCTCAGATCCATGCGCACGTTCTTCCCACCTGGGCATCGTTGGTTCTGCCAGGTCACATCTTTAGCCCCGCGTTCCTCGTTATAGCTTTTTTGAGGTCTTCAACGGATCCGAGGTTTGGGATGTAAGATTGGGCACAACGCCAACAGCTGGCATGGTGCCCATTGCTGTCCAAGCGGATGGACCCACCGCATGGTAGGCACACCACGGCATTAAGGCCTTCGATCCAAACCTTTTTCTTTATATCCTTATCACAATGCGCACACTTCTTGGCGTTATTGAGCTTGTCGGCTCGCTTTTTGGCGCTCGCAGCCATTGGCATGGTTTCAGCCAATGCCTTCTTCATCTTCGTCTTTCGCCACCTCAGAGTGTACTCACGCATGTAGCAGGACTCACACCTGTACGTCCCTGGATCATCTCGATCCCGGAACCAGTACGTTCTCGTTTTGTTGCTCCCACATACTATACATACTCATGTACTCGCTCGTTTCTGTTTTTGGTGGGCAATCATATAATCCGGCCTGGGGAAATGATGTTCTCGCCAGTATTTGGCACACGTCCAACAAAGATTTTGTTGCTCGCCATTGGCACCTGATGGCTCCATCTGATAAAATTTGGCATCATCGCATCCACAGTTGCCGCATACCTTCTCAGGCTGGGCTGCGTGACAGCCCATGAGCTTTCTGGTCGTACCTTGCCGCTCCGGGTCCAATACCGATAGCACAGGATACGTCACCGTATGGAACCGTAGATTGTTCCGGGTTTCCATTTCCACTTGCCCTTTGTTGTTTTGCAGTTATCACAGACTTTGGGGCAAGAGATCGCATCCCTTGCCTTATCGGCATCGTCCGGTTTAGCTCCTGCAACGGGCCATATGCTGTGCAACCAAATGCTCTTGCAACTTGTTGGTGTAGCTCGTTACAATAGAATTATCGTAATTGCTTCTTCGTGTAGGGTTATGGCTATATCTTTATCCACTCATAGTGGAACAATGCTTCTTTTGCCCTCACAGACTTACTGGACTTGATTATTTTTCTGTGCCGGTGGAGCAACACCATTGTTAGAAATGCTTGGCCCAGCATAAATACCATCCTCACCATCAGGGTCAACCACGTGGTTGAGATAGACGCCGTGCTTTGTATCGGTTGTTCTGATCAGACATTCGCTCCAACACCCGAAGAAGCGAAAGTCGCCCAGACGATGCTCCCGAAATGACTCATTCCCGCCAGACGCTAGCGTATTGAAATCGGATAGAAAATGTCAGAGGACGGTAATTTCAAAGTCCATCTCAGTTATTCGTAAAGTGAGGTCTGCTACTAACCCAAATGTAGTTTAGGATGAAGTATCAAGTGACGCGGGGACGCGGGGTAGTTGGATCGTCATTATATTCATATGATATAATACGAGCCATGAGTATGGCCAAAGCTGTTCTACCGGGAGAATCTCTGTCTGCACACAACCTGACAAAAATCTCAGATTATCTGTTCCCGCAACTTCATCCAACTCGCTCAGCTCCCAATCCAGCACTCAAAGTCATCATGGAGGCTCGTTGTCAATGTGGAGCCATCCGATTTACGACACCAGTCCCAGCACCTTACAAGATATACGCCTGTCACTGTACTGAATGCCGTCACCAGTCTTCATCCTATTGCGGCATAACAGCCGTCTTCCCATGGTTTGAAATACCAATGGTCAATCCAGACGGTACTGCGAGAATCGGTACCTATACTCGGCGAACCTCGAAAGGTAGAGAGCTGGAATGTTTATTTTGTTTGTCATGTGGATCACGACTCATGCATCGCACTCATGGAGACGAAACCCTGAACGTGAAAGGTGGCTGTCTAGAGGCTCTGACGCGAGAAATGATGTCGAAGGCTGCGCATATTTGGTGTAAGGAAGCAGTGATGGAGATACCACCCGGTGCAGAATGCTGGCAGGAGGACCCGGATGATTAGCAGTCTTCAGTATCAGTCGAAAGCTTCTCTGTATTCTGCTCGAAGATTATAAGGTTAAATATAATGTCCGCCATTATCTACAAGCAGCCTAGAGTTGCATGGTATGAAGGTGCTGATCTACTTGGTATTATCATTGAAAAACCAGTATCAACCAACTTAAATACATCATGATCTCGTGATCTTAGGAAGACGCCATTTTACAATCTTCCATCCTTCTGCTCAAGAATGCTTATGGCAAACTCACGGCAAGCCTCATCAGTGCGGCTGCATCGAGACGAATGTCGGGTTGACCTGGGCCTGGAGCTCGATCAAATAGCGCCTGGTAATGAAGATGAATGGGGAGACTTCCGGTCGCGTTGGCTGTTGTAATGGTAGCTGTCTGCGCTATGAACGGGTACTGGTTGGCTGCCTGCTGGAGTCCGAGTGGAGGCATTGGCGGTATGGCCATCTGCTGGATGCGAAGAGCCTGCTGTGGAGTGACGGACTGACCGGGAGGGCTCAACTGCCACTTATCCAACAGAATGGTCTTCTGTATCCGTTTAATGCTGAGCAGAATCACGGTGCGAACGGCCCCTTCACAGTTCTCGAACAACCATCGTGCGTCGTGGCGGAGCCTGGTCAGGGATTCAGAGACGCCGGTCTCAATCACCAGCGAAGGCCAACCTTGCGGCTGATTTCCTCTGGGCTGTCGGGTTGGTGGTATGAAACAATCGTGCGCTTGCTTTCCCTTGTCTGCAGCCACGCTTGGCCTGTGAGTCGTCTTCCCACTCCATAAGATGTCATCCATCGACGTCCCAGCCAAAACGGCGGAGGCGGTTATATGGTCGCGGAGACGTGATGTCGCTGTTTCATGAGGCTCGGACGGGACAACTTTGATAAGCGCAGTGGTTCGTTCAAACATCAAACGAAAGTTGATGCCGTGCAAAACATTCTTATTTTCAACTAGTTGACTGCGAATGGCTCGAGGCAGATTGAGCACAAGGATATACTGATTTCCTGCGTCATCATTCTGGTTCAGTCTCTCAAGTACCCTCTCTGCCTCGATACTCAATTTACTGAGGCTGGTAAAGGGATGGGTGACGTAGTCTTCTGGCAGTCCGGATGTGATATTCGATGGCTCCATGATAGTAGACTGCGTCGGTGAGGAATTGATTGCTGACGCGGTACCCTCGGTCTCGCTGAATATGAACGCCATAGTCAATAATTTGAAATATGTAAACCAGAGAGAATGGTATGAAGGAACAAGAATGAAGGTACGAAGGAAGAAGATTGAGGGTATGTATGGTAAGAGTTCTCAGCACTTACTGGTATCCTTATGGTTCTATTCACTGTTAGAAACTCGACGAACAAGTTGTATTAAGGGTTCCTGGAACTTGCCGTTTATTCTTATATTTCTATTCACTGGTAGGTACCTGAAAACAAGTAAATGTAAGCTATGGATTACAGCCCAGGACAGTGAATGATTAATGTTGCATCTGATAAGTGAAGGAAATCACATTTTCTGGATGATGTTAGACTAGATATATCAGGGCGAGCTGTAACATATGGGGCTCTAAACCAAGAATGCTGCCAAGGTAAGTTTAATGAAGGGCTTTTAAACCCATGGGTGGACAATGAGAAGACGTAGTCATTAAAGTGTCATAAACCTTGCTAAATGTATATTGCTATATCTTTGTCATGGCCCCTCGCAGCAAATTCTTCAGCCATTTCTCTCAGGCGAACTACGGATGATGATGATGATGATGATGATGAAGATAATGATGGGTTCTCTGATACAATCACAACCCATTATCCAAATACAGGTTTGACTCTACACCTGCATGCATGGCAAACTCTCCCCTTTAGAAACCGTTGTCTTCCAGACCTGTATCCCTTCAGTCCGACCATTCGAGACCACCGGAATCTTCAACACTCCTGTACTCTGTTAGACTGGGTGCCTCAAGAGCTTGCGCCAGCGCTGCAGCATGGTTGAGGATCTTGTAAATCGTCGATATGATATCCCCCTGCTGTCCTTTGTCCCAGCTCATGATACAGCCTGAGTACTACCCAAGTCAATATTTCGCAAGAGTAGTTTCAGGGGTTGGTCGAACAGCTTACCCGAGACTCCTTGTCGATGCACAAAAAGCGCCACTCGTCGGTATCTGTAACGATTCCGTACACTGTAGTATCGTTGCGCCCAGCGCGCTCCCTTGCATGATGCAGTATCGCTGCCATAGTCTAATCAGTAGATCTCCTTGTTGAGTCAGACACACATACCCATGGAAGATAATGCCTGGTATCGGCCAATGTTCCCTCGACGCGATGCACAAAAGAATAGCAGGTTCGTCTCCCTTTTTTGGTCCCCGTACCAAATGGAGTAGTCTGTCGTGCCCTCTAAGACGTAACCCTTATTCTGATAGGACCATGGCAAACTCAAATTCTTCTCGAATTGAAGATGAAGTGATCCGTACGCTGAGGCGGACTCGCGTTTCTTGCTTGCAAGGACTGCAACGAGAATCGTCTCAAGACGGGCTCTCAAAAGCACTTTGTTCTCGCTATCTCTACCTGCCGCACGCCAATAGCCCGACAGGATTGACCCTATACTAACGTCAGGCATGAAATTGACCTTCTGCGTGTATCAAGCGGTTGATACGTATACCTACCTAAGTACTCAGGTCCTTGAATCTTGTCCTGCGCTGTCAACTGCCAGCAAGAACTAGGATCCGGATCTGGCTGGAGGCGTAAGAACCGACGAACATCTTGGGGTTGTATATCGGCAATTGTGATATGTGGCAGATCGTTATTTTCTGAAGTGGCAGGCCTTTTTCCTTGCTGGGCCACAGTCCTAGACACTACGGGCACTTCGGCGATGTCAGCTTTGCCCCGCATGGCTGAACCCTGTGCTGAGCTTTTGTCAATTTGGATCCTCAATCTTTCAAAGTAGTCCATGTCAGTCGAATAGCTTGGTGAAGTGCGGTAATAGATAGAGTTTGCAAATGTTGGGGTCAGGACAGGGTAATGAATTCGAAGACGCAGATGTGATGTCAACGCAGAGGTCTTGTCTCCCGTGCTGCCTACCATACATAATCAGACTCAAAATGCCTGCATTAGCAGTCTGTGATACTGATATCTATTTAGTTGCTCCTGAATATATCAGTTATCCACTTGGTCGCTGTCTATTTCCTAAATCCGACAATTCTCTACCGTCCTTCGGCTGTTCCTCCAAAACCACACAGCCAGTCATCTGGCTCACGGTCATTTTCCGTCGGTTCATTTGAGCTTCTGATATGGCAATCTCAATTGCCTGTTTAATAATCTTGCCAATCTGGCTGATGATCTCTTCTTGTTGACCTTTTGTCCAGTCCAAGTGGAGCGACGAGTACTTTCATATCTTTCGTCAGCTTCCTCTATCATCTGGACCGTAGACAAACACATACCTGACTCTTGCTGTTGAGGTGCAAGAACGTCCATTTGTAACTATCAGTACAAACACCATATATTTCCGCGTTCCTTCCGGCTTTCTTTCGAGCGTAGTGAATTATTGCTGATCGGGAAGTGTTAATACTATGATTTGCTAGGAGACATGCTCAAGCGCAAGCTGCACTTACACATTGCTGCAAGAGGCATCCAACACTCATCTTCCATTAGCATGTTGCTTCGGACAACGACAAAGTTGGTCTCGAGGTCTTGTCGGCTCCCGTACCATAAAGCGTAGTGCACCGTGCAGCCAACGATGTAACTACAGCCCTGAAAGTCGTGTGCTATGCAGAGTCTGTGTCGGGATCCCCAGAAAACGGCGTCCAGGATGGCAGATATTCCGAACCTGCCATTCCCAGACTTTCGTCGTGCTTCTTTCACCACGGATAGGATTTGGATCAGTATGGCATCCAGTCTCGGACGGATGAGCTTAGCATTTGGGGACTCGACAATTAGCGCTAGGTTATAATCATCTAGGAGTCTTTCTGGTGTTAGTTAGCGACCGGAAAATCCCGTTATAGCCCTGGAAAAGCACTCACCGAGAGAACTAGGCATTTCGAGTCTGTCATCTCGTCCAATATGCCACGTGCTCTTTTTCCTCCACCAGCTGCTTGGGGAAATCACCGTAGCCTCAAGGAAATCATCAAGAACATCGCTCTCGTTGTCTTTGTCGTTGTCGGGTTCCGAACGAGAGCGCATCGGTTGCATCGTCTCGGCTTTGGCATATCTCGGCGGAAGTAGATTCCGCAAAGTTGGCGTGCTCTAGATATCGGGAGAATGGGATATACTATTTGACTGACCACTGTTGGGCTGTGCTGTACATAAATGAATTTAGCATGAAAATTGAGACGTCGGATGCCTAATCGGGCAGCGGCCTTCCATCAGAGTCAGGAGTCTCCCTCTATGGATTCCAGGTTGAGATTTGTCCATTACTCCGTGCTGACATATAGTACCAAAACTTGGAGTCTAGTCAAGAGTACGTAGAGTTTGGAACAAAGTCTTTACATATGTGGTCGAACCACACATGGGTCTCAGCTCCTACCAATCTTGTTCTGCTGAGTCTGCTCTCGCAAAGCCTACGCTCAATGACTCCGTCAACGAGTCCCCTTCAGGGTATTGGATAGAGATCGCCTTGTAATCTCCAAATAATGTGCTTTATCATAATGGAAATGGCAGTATAATGTGAAGTTGGATTCGAAGATTACTATCATTCTTAATTCATACAGCAGTGTTATACACAACCCTCGGTAAATCGCAAGCCGCAACCACAAGAGTCACTAGGATTCCTATCGGAAGCGCCGAGATCCCGCATTGTGGCTGAAGCTAAACATAGCCACCCGGCTGAACAGGGGTAAGCCTCGCAAAGCGCCGTAATCGTGGCAGGGTCCGCAGGGGTTGGGCGGTTGAGCCCCAGGCTAAGCGCCGATTCCCTTCTCAATCGGAATGTTGCTTAGTTTTGACAAGTCCATTCGGAATCAGATATAAGGCTGTAATCCCCCAAGTGCACAATCCAAAGAATGGCATTGGTGTATCCATGGCCAACTCCACAACATCATCCGGTTGGGTCAAGGAACCCGACGGGCGCGGAACATGGGGCATCCTCTCGACATGTCTGCTAACCATCACTCTATGCTGCTGGACATCTGTATGCCCCAATCTCCCCGCTAAATCAGATGGAGACTGGGCCCGCCTGCGGGATAAATTCCACCTCGCGTGTATGGGGATCCTAGGCCCGGAGTTTCTTTTGATGTTGGCAGCGGGACAGTGGTCGTCGGCTAGGACGTCGGTTAAGGTGTGTTTTCACGGCCAGTCTGGATGGTTCTAATAGGTGTAGGAGTTTCGCAGGTTAAATAATAAACGAGGAAAACGGGAGTGGACCATGACGCACGCGTTCTATGCGGATATGGGAGGGTTTCTTCTCGAGGGGCCTGGGGTTGAGACTCCGTTCCCGGTTGATGCGAAGCAGTTGCTTTTCCTAGTCGAGCAGGGATATGTAGAGTATCCAGAAATTACTCGGGAGGATATCGATGACCGGAACAAGTCAGATGGGTTCGCGAGGTGGGTTTTGATCATGATCTTGATGGAGGTGAATGCGCTGCTGCTGATGACGATGATGCAGATTCATCGCAGTGTGTCAGGCGGTTTGGTTGCTGCTCAATTGTATCCTGCGTGGGGCAGAAGGTCTTGCTTTGACAACGCTGGAGCTTACTACTATCTCCTTTGTCATCGTCTTCTTCGCAACATCGTTTTGCTGGTACTACAAACCGCAAGATATAACCAGTACGACCACCGTAACCCTCGCGGTAGATATCAGCACTATCCAGAAAAAGGTAAACCACGCCTCTTCTACAGGAGGAAATGCATTGACCATGAGAAAAAGCACTGCCCTCCAGAGCTCGAAGAATGGTACACAAACCCCTTGGAATTCCTGCATCCCAACCTCTACATCTGCCACGTCTTTTGGCGCTACTTCAACCAGATTCTTCGCCGGATTCACTGTCCCATCTTCTCTCGTCCCGTCACCACCAAACCTTACAACCGCATCCCAAGCGATGATTTCCCGCATCTAGATACACTAGCTGACGCCCTCGCTTGTCCGATCGTCCTCCTCTTTGGCAGCATGTTCATGATTGCTTGGAGGTTTGACTTTCCCTCTTCTCTCGAGCGAATCCTGTGGCGCATCGCGTCCTGCTATACACTGTTATTCTCCATCTTCGGCGGTCCATACATACAATTCTGCTACAAAGTTCTTCTTCCACGGCATGCTGAGAAACGAAGGGCTGGGGATGTGGAAGCGACAATTCCGCAGACGCGGATGCAGCATCTCGCTGCGAAGATGAGAAATATCCATACTTCGAGGGACCCAAGGTTGGAGATTCCGCTGTTAGCGCTCATCCCTGTGACCGTGTTGTGCGCTTTGTATTGTATTTCTAGGGCGTATATACTCGTTGAGGATTTGGTTGGGCTGCGAGATCTACCCGAGTCGGCGTTTCAGACGGTGGAGTGGTCCGTTTATATTCCTCATTGGTAGTTGATAACAGAATAATTGTTGCCTATACACTGAAGCCATCCCTCAGCTCATCGGACATATGACGACTTATCACACTCTATCACTCCCTATGTTACGGATCAAGGGTTGTGCTGTCATCGTTGCTCTGACTTACTCCCGGGAATTGTTTGCTGTAAATTTATTTCAGACGGAACGGAATGCAATACGCTGTCCTTTTGTGAAGATAGTCAATGAGAGTGACCACACTTCTCTCAAAGCTTGTGGTTGGGCTGCATGCCGCTCGATTGTAATTATATATCATAGGGGTGGCATACTTGTGATACATGCCTGGTTTTCATTGAGATAGGGGACCGGTCGTTTGATGCCTGAGCTAAAAGTCAAACTTGGACGCCTCTCTTGTTTTGCCTTCTAAATGAAATAGCTCTAGTCAGATAGACCTTGTAGTACTAAACTGCTGTGGTTGCGGATGGTAAAAAAGGAAAATGAAAAAAATGGACTCGCGGGGAATCGAACCCCGGACCACCCCCATGCTAAGGGGGTATTATACCACTAAACCACAAGCCCAACTTGTTGGAAGGAAGTATCTTTAAATGATTGATGTCGCAATTCGGTTCTGCTTGGGAGGAAAGTGACATGGTTCTTGCGGTATTCGGTTGACGATCTGCTTCAGCCAGCCACTTTGTTGGAAATCGCGGAACCATATGAGATTACTCAATCACTAGTAACTTGCCTACTAAGGTCCGGTTGGTGGGCGCTAAATGATGGCTCCACCATCTGTGAAATGGCAGTAACGGCATGGCCACTTGACATGCCACAGGTAGTGACTAGTAGCTCCTTTCCCAACTTCCCTTCCACCCCCCAAATTCCTAATCCACACTTCGGTTCAAGTCAACGGTGCCCATGGACCACCAAATGGATTCTTACATCAAATGGAGAGAGAGGGATAGGCTGTATGCTTATTATATCAGTCATGAAAAATGAAGGCTAACGAGCGTACGACACAGGCCCGACACCCCACAGTTGGTTCTGGAGCTAGGCGGCAGCCCGTTTGTCTGGACGGAGCCCCGGAACCCAATATATTCTGTTTCGGTTTGTCTTCGCAGGGTTCTGAGCAATGAGCCAGATAATGGCTATATGAACCAACCGTTCTGGCTGCGCTGGTCCCCTTTAATCGATCCCAGCCGTGGAGAATTTATACTCTTTTGTCATGATCGAGAGAGCGACAGCCTCCAGAGAGTTGGTATTGAGGAGCGATCTCCCTATACACCGACCCTGAGAACCCAGCAGTTTCCGAACGAGCCGCCGTCATACTATACAGCGGAGGCACAGGGAAACTTCGACCGTTGTAAAGTTACCCATCAATTATCTTTTCCCACTACCTGGGAAAAGCTCTTACAGCCAGGTTATACCTATACTGTTCTCTGGACTGGGCAAGAGATTGCAAACTGGGATTGGGGCACCCAGCTGAAGGTGGGAAATAAGACCAAGTGGCCACCGGTCTTAATTCCCGGTGGTGCATATATCACATTCACAGTGAAAGAAGGGGAGCGGCCTCCTTTTCCGCGGCTTCCAACACCACCGCCTATCAGCCCAAGTAAGAGAGTGTAAGAACTCCTTTTAAAATAATAAAACTTCCTCGGCTAATCAATATAACAGTCCAGGGGCACCAGTGCTTAGTCTAGAGCTGAGCTGTAGCCCCACAATGCCTCTGGCAGGGGAACTGGAGATCTCTATCAGAGTGATTTACCAGGGTGTATCAGACAATAATAAGACCATTACTGGGGATGAAGAAATGCGGCCGATCACTTTCCACACCTGGGCATTCAAATCGTTAGATGGCCAATTCCGCGTCTATCGCCGCCGCTGTCGAGGTCAATCTAGTCTGGAGGCAGAGGAGGAATGGGAGACATTTTATGGCCACGGTTATCGACATTACTTTTGGGACAATCCTGATAAGCTGATAAATGTGTCTGAGAACCCTGGTCAGTTCCCGACCCTCTACCCCGGAGAATCCTGGTCAGACTTCTGGACAATGGACGGGGAGCTACTACCCGATGACCTGAAACTCGGTGAGCGGCTCCGATATCAGTTCAAGGGAAATACACTGGACTGGTGGGACTGGGGAACAGCCAAGGATCACGCCCAGACCATCGTAACGCTACCTGGCTCGGGGGTGGAACCGATTTCGGACCCTAAGGATAATGAAGGCCGGCCGAAAGTGGTCGTACCGGCATCAAACATTGTGGAGTGGACGGTGGTTAGTGACTGAACGGTTCCTGTTTCTATTCTGTCCCTGTGTGTTTGTATTCTAGCGAGAAGCGCTATGATAATGTCCACTCCAAGGGGTCTGCTGCCATGTCAGCTTGGATCTAACTCCTGCTCTTCATATTAATCTCTCTGTATAGATTATAAGTGCGCATCCACTGCATTCCTATTATAAACCTAGTATAGTATACAACAGAATCTATAGCTTTTTATGAAAATTTTTAATGGATTTTATAGCCTCTATTGTGGTTGTACTGGTTAGAAATATACATATCTTTCGATTCTTACGTTGAGATGGCTCCTTATATTGAGCTGGCGACCCTGAAATTAGGTGGAAGGGTCGGTTATTGAGTCATCTCAGTGAGGAATGTAAATATTTGATCTATTCTTTGTTGTCCTAATTAATATTGTATGGGCATTGTCTGCAAGTGATAAAATACGTCTACCGGGCCACATAACTCAGCAAGAATTAAGAAATCAACAGTCAGGGAATATTCTTAATCAAGCCTTAACCTTCAGCAAGACCCCAGCCTTCATGATTCAAACCATAATAAGAATAAGACCAGCAACGCACCCAGCAACACCCCTATAAACCTACAGACCCGTCTAATCCAGAGGCTCTTTTTTCCTAAGGGAATAATCATCTCTGTCATAGATTGGTATGAAAGTAGTACAGAGATATATATATAAGGGCACCAAGGTCTAACAACCACCATACCTTTTAAATAGTTTTTAACCACCACCCATTCAACCCTATAGATATTAAATTAATATTTCTAATATAGATTAGAATAATTATAATTACTATATATTTCCTG